>JABUQX010047697.1:7500-21750 GCA_015478945.1 Trachelipus rathkii | reverse complement strand
ATACTTTTCACTTCGAGACCATCTATATACCTACACCAACTCTAGTATTTAAAGAAAGTATTACTTACACACATACCTCTCTCTTCACCGAAATCAATCACCTTCCTACCATTCTCATTTTCTCCCTACACTCCAATCCACCTGTTATACCATCTCTTTTTTGATCACCTATCCTACCATTTAGATCACCCAACACAATCAATCTGAAACTCCAACTGACCCGTTCCAAAACATCATTCAGATTTTCCCAGAAAATCGCACTCTTCAACATTACCCTCATACCATACCTCGGACCATACGTCACAACCACATATATCTTGACCTTTCCAAAATTAAATTTAACCATTAGAATTCTAGTACTCGCACAGACAAAATCTACCATAGCTCTGTACCACAGGTCACTCATCAGAATTGCAACTCCTTCTCTCCCCCTCTCATTCCTTTCCACACCAGCAAATACACATTTCACACCAAACCACTCATTTTCACCGTTTTCTTTCATCTTTGTTTCAGTCACAGCGAGCAAATCAAATATACCCTTTCTAAATACATCCATCACCTCTCTCCTCTTCTCTTCATCATTTATTCCTCTGACATTCCATGTATACCTATACGATTCATACATTTTCGCCGCAAGATAGAAGGTCGCTTACGGCGATCACGACCATGCATTAACATCCCTGGCAAAAGATAAGTGATAGTGGGCAGCCACCCAACTACCACTGTCCATTTAGTCGCTTTCTACGACACGCATAACATACGCTGTTTGGCAATTCTTTCTCCCCACACATAGGAATATAAGGGATTGGGATGTCTGTAAAATGTTGTCTAGAAGAGGAGTGTGGATATAAATATGTGTATATGATATGTGGATATAAGGTGGTGTCTGTGAGATGTTGTCTGGAGGAGGAGTGTGAATATATATATATATATATATATATATATATATATATATATATATATATATATATATATATATATATATATATATATATATATATATATATATATATATATATATATATATATATATATATATATATATATATATTTTAGTGATGGAGCGAAGCTGAATTTTTACATAACCGCGGTTGCGGTTTTTTTTTGCAGTTCCTAAATTGTTAGACAACCGCCGTTGATTTTTTTGCGGTTCTTAAATTTTTCAAAAACCGCTGTTACGGTTGCGGTTGCGATTGCGGTTGCGTATGCTCAAGAAAAACACAATTTAACAATTATTATTACTACTACTACTACTACTAATACTACTACTCTACTACTACTACTGCGTATAATAATAATTGTAGGTTTATGGATGTATTTATTAGTTAAGTAGCTCCTTACTAATTTTTATGTTATACGTTTATATATTTTGTATTCTGTCTATGAACTAAACTCAATAAGAAAGGTTGTTTTACTTATCTTACAAGCTATCCGGGCGAGAGGAAGAAATTTATTGTGGCTTCAAACAACTTTAAAATTTTCGATTTAATAAAACCTTTTGACGGAGTGGGAGACCTAGAATCACGGATTTTGAAAGTTGAACTGATCGTAAAAACACAAAAGTTAAAGAACGAAGAATCGTCGTTACCGATGCTCTTAGAGAAAGAGGCACTTGCTGTGTATCAAGAACTTGGTGAAGAAGAGAAAGGATCCGCGGAGGCTATTAAGAATAAATTAAGAAAAGTATTTGGGGAAAACCCGTTTGTAGCCTACAGGAAGCTATGTGCTAAAAAATGGAGCCGGAAAAATATTAACGTTTATTTGAACGAGATTAAAAGATTAGCAAGGAGTGCAAACGTAGGAGGAGAAATATTGTTAAAAAGATTATTTGTAAATGGTCTCCCAGAAAAAAATCGCAAGAGAATTGAAAGCAAAGGTGAATATTGAAAGTTGATGTATGGAGGAGATACTGAGTAGAGCGAGGTCGGTGATTACTTCGGAAAACTTGTGCGAGTATGGGGCTAACGTGTTAACGCAAAAGGATTGTTATAGAAACATTTAGGAAATTGAGTGTTACTGTTGCTGCGAAAGACATTTAAAAAGATACTGTCAGTGGAATAATCCGTCCTGCTTCTCTTGCGGAAAAAGAGGGCACATTAGCAGAATGTGCAATTCAAAGTCAAAGGTGAACCAGGGAAACGAGGAATGAGGGAATATTGAGCTGGGAATATTCTCTTGAAAGATGTATTCAGCGGTTTGCCATTTGTAGACGTAAAAATAAACGGTAGGTCAACGTATGGGTTAGTGGATTCAGGATGTTCAAATTTGTTGATTTCAAAAAAAATAGCAAGAAAAGTGAGAGGAAGGAAACGTTTAATAAGGGTCGATGGAAGGAACGTCGAAACGATGGGTAAAGAAGAGGTGTTAATAGAAATCGATTGGATGGAATCTGTTTTCGATGTTTTAGTGCTAGAGAAGATGATGGGAAACATTGATGCTATCCTTGGTATCGATGGCATAAAGAGGTTTGGAGGGGTGACAATAAAAGAAGACGGAATCAGATTCGGTACCGATAGTTCGGAGGGGAGAGACAAAATCTACAAAGAGAAAGAAGATAAAAAGGATGACGAGTATTACGAAATCGATGACAAAGGTTTGCTTCTCAGGTGTTTTTAATGAAAATTTTGAAGCGTAAAATGGACATGGAAAGATACGGAACCCTAAATAATAAATAAATAACATACTATAGAAACCATTCTCTTTTATTTAATTTAAAGGACATAAAGTTATAAATATATATTATTTATATTTATATTATATATATAATATATATATATATATACTTATATATATATATATTTATATATATATTATATATTATATATATATATATATATATAATATATATATTATATATATATATATATATATATATATATATATTATATATATATATATAATATATATTAGTATATATATATATATATAAATATAAATTATATATTATATATAAATTATATATTAAATATAATATATATGTATATATATATTTATTATATATATATATATATTATATATATATTTATATAATATATAATATATATATATATATATATTATATATATACTATATATATATATATATATATATATTTATAATATAAATAATATATATATTATATTTATTATATTTATATTTTATATATATATATTATATATATATATATATAGTATATATATATATTAATATATATATATATATAATATAATGTGTGGGTTATGTGCTTGTTGTGGCGTATAGGTGTAACTTTATTCTAAATATTCCTTTGGACCATAATAAAACAAAATGAGTGATTTCCTGAAAGGACCTGTTGCTGATCAAGAAAGTGAGATGTTATATGACTTTATACCAAGTGGCCTTGAAAAAATATTATAATATATGTGTGTTTGAAGGAAAAAAAGAGGACTTGTGATTTATTATTACATGTGAATGTGCGTTTGATGATATGGTGGAGTGCGACAAAATGTCGATTGATACGAGCGATTTGGGTGAGGACCGGTAGATTAGTGAAGAATTCTTTTATTTAAATAAATTTTCATTATTTTGTTCATCGTAAATTTTGGTGATTAAAAAGATTAGGAAAAAGAAACAAGTTAAAAAAGGACGGATTTCTTTTTTTGATTTTTTAAATTTAAAAATAAATTTATATAATTTCAAGCCCCTCTATAATATACTAGTACTAATACCTATAATTATAATATATAATAATGTTATAATAATATAATACAGTATTAATATAAATATTATATTCCTATTTTAAAGAGAGGTTCGATAATTATAATAGTGCATATCTATATATAGTAATATAGTAATATATATTATACTTTATTTAGTAATATGTGTAAGTCGCTCCTATATGTCATAAGTATATAAGTAATGAGTATATATTATATATAATATATATATATATATATGTATAAAGCACTTCGTACTTTATCAAATAATAGCAAGATGAATTAGTGGGCCCGGTTCAGATATAGACTTAAGTTATATATATATGGTGTGATATATATAGCGTATGGAAAGTCTATAGACTAGTCTATATATAATAGGTAACTATATTCATAAGTTAAATTTATATAGGCGAGAATCTTGTCGATGCATAATAATTTCCTTACTATACTATATAAATATCATACTAGCTATTACGTTACTCTCAACTCAGTAACTTTCTATATGGAAGTTTAATATTATAAGTGTAATATATATAGAGATATATATACCGATATATACTTACGTTATACATAACTATCATATATTATATATATAGTTATATATTATTATACAATGTAATAATCTCTTATGTTAATAATATATATTATATATGGATTAAAGATGTTATTATGTATCCTTGCTACTTATAATTAGGTTGAGACGTTGATAAATGTTGCTTGGAATGCCGAGAGAGAGAGAGAAGGAGGTAGAGGGGGGTTTGTATTTTATTAGCGAGATAGTAATATAGATATTTCCATCAACCATCACATTTAATTTATGATAATAATTAGGCTATGCATTTTCTTGGTGAATTTTTAGGATTTTGTTTTATTCTAATTACAAAAGTGGTCTTTAGGCACAATCTTGCAATAATACTGTATTTATATATATATACTATATATATAATATAAGTAATATATCAGTTAGTATATCATATGACATAACAAAGGAAAGGTAAATCCCATTCTTCTTGAACGGACCTTTCATCGATAGATTATAAATTTTAGGTCGCATAGCCGTGGACATGGCGTTCGTTAATTTAAACTAATCAATTCAATTCTATACCAATTATTGATTATTATGACCTTTTGCGGCTAGAAAATTTGTTGACCGTGGTTCAACAGACTGTCTTTGATGTATTACGAATTTATATTTTATAAATTAATTTTGGAATATTAATAAAAATTCATTTTGATGATTAATTGATATAATTAAAAGAAAATAATGAACTTCTTATATTATTTAAAATATATTATTATTTAAATATATATATAATAATAAATAAATAATAATAATAATAATAATTATAAATAATTAAATTAATCTTTGAGGTTTTATTATTGTAATATAATAATTATAATTAAATTATAATAATAATAATTTAAATGCAATGTTTTATAATAATAATAATAATATTTAATAATTAATTAATTAATTGATAATTGATTAATTATAATAATAATTTTAATGATAATTTTTTAATAATTATATATAAAATATATAATAATAAATAATAATAAATAATTAAATAATAAAATTAATATATAATAATAATAATAATTATATTATAATTAATAAATAAATATAAATAATAATTAAATATATTAATTAATTATTACTTCAATATTATAATAATTCCTAGAGGATTACTCATAAATAATTAATAATTTTATGAATAATATAATATTCTAAAAAATAATAATAATATTAAATTATGAGCAAAAACCTTATCATGTCATAAGAATTTATACATAAAAAATCAAATAAATAAATAAAATAATTTAATAATAACATAAATATATATAAATAGATATATTAATTAATATTAATATAAATAAATGAAGATATAATAAAATAAACTACTTAGGTAACAAATCATGACCTACGTTAATCAAGGCTAATAATAAATGCAATAATAGTAGTAGTTCTCCATGTAATGAGTATTATATGCAAATGTATGAAATTAATATAGATTTAAGTGCTATAATAATACATTAATTAATATAATAGATAATTAATCACCTAATTGAATAATTTAGGCTCAATACAAACATAGAATGAATAAGATTATAAATAATAGTTCAATTAAAATCAGTAAGAAATTTATGGTAGGTTATTGTGTACATAAGCAAATAAAAACAATAATATGATAATTATGAATAAATGTGATAGTTAAGATTGTTAATAGTACTAAATATTGATAAGTATAAAGTTATTTTGATAATTCAATTCAATTAGCTACGGCAAAAAGAGCTAAGATTTTTTAGTTTCCGCGCGATAAGGTTGTGTGTGATTGCACAATGTATGTTGTCTTATTTCTGTATTCTAAGTATTGGAATATAACAGTCGTGTGTGAGCCGGTTAGTGATGATCGATATAATTATAGAGTGTGTATTTGCACATATACGACTAGATTTTTCCTGAAAATTTTAGGAATAGGTGGCTTCTAGTAACGCTTGAAAATATGGCGGACAAACAACTGTTAGGTGTTGGATTACGTCTGTGTGAGCCCCGAAAATTGAATACCGTCATGTGATTTAACTTTTTAGGGAACTTGTCTGTGGTGAACTTATGTAGGGAAATCTCGTATGCCTTAATGTGAATCCCAAAACAATTTTGTATAAACTGTTAGACTAATAATAATCTCAATATTTATAGATATAAATTGGTTATAAATTCTTTTTCAAAAGATAAAGATAATATTAATTACCCAGTAAATGAAGAGGTATAAGTAATAATATATTGATAATAATTATTAACATATAAATATAATAAATAATAATAATAATAATAATAATAATTAAAGTAATAATAATAAATAATACTTGAATAATATATAATAAATTAATAATAATAATATAACTAATATAATATCCATCCTTTGCGTTAGTTAGGATAATAATAATTAATAATATAATAAATAATAATAATAAATAATAATATAGATAATAAATAATTAATTAAAGTAATAATAATAATAAGAATAATAATAATAATCACTCTTCCAAAAAACATTCTTAATAATTTTTATAAATAATTAATAGATTCGATCCTTCTGCTAGTTAATAATATAATAATAATATAATATATAATAATATAATATAATAATGAATAATAATATCATAAATAAATAATAATAAGATAAGCAGAAGAAACGCGGAAATGAAGAAGATGAAGCTTTCTATTGAAATGAAGGAAGTAAACGAGAAGAAAGCGAGAAGAAGAAGCAAGAAGATAGTAAGAAAAAAAAAGAAGAGAAAGGGAGAAATCGTTGGCGAAATAGCAATGCAAGAGAATGTTATATAATGTATATCGTGAGTAAAGTACGGAAAGGTAGGCAGGTCATGATCGATAAAAGAATTAAGAAGAAGGCTCAAACCAAATAGTAGAGATGCTCGAAGACATAGATAAAGAAGTGACAGCATAGAGAAGAAGAAGAAGAAGAAGAAGAAAGCTCTCTGAAGAAGAAGAACGAAGAAGAAGAAGAAGGAATAAAGAAGAAGAAGAAGAAGAGCTAAAGAAAAAGAAAAGGAAGACAAAGAAGAAGAGAAAAGCGACAGAACGTAGAGAAAAGAAGACGGTTAAGAAAAAGAATGAAGTAAAGAAGAGAGTAAGAAGACAAATAGCTAGTCATATAACGTGATTATAAGAGAAATACCGAGTGGATAAAAGTAAGTAAGAAAAGAGAGAAAAAGAAGAAGAAAAAGAAGAAGGAAAAGAAGGGAAAGATGAAGAAAATGAGAGAAAAAGGAAGAAGATAAAGAAAAAGAAAAAGAAAATAGTGAAAAAGAAAAAAGAAAAAAGAAAAGAAAAATTAAATACAGAAAAAGAAAAAGGAATTTATATATAAAATAAAATTGACCCAGTAATTATAAGACTATCTACTAGGTAACCGATACTCTCGTAATAATCAATTCGTGTAGTTATATGTGTATAGCTCTAAAAAGTAATATGCACGGATACTTATAAGTTGTAAAATATAAGATATAAAATTATGCTACTAAAAACGCGTGAATACTACACTTTTGAGAATAGTGTAGTTATATGATTGGGTAACGAAAACAAGGGGAATGGTGGTATATAATCACTAAAGTACAAAAAAAATATTTGTATTTTAAATTAAGTAATTAAGATATTTAATAGTATAATTAATATATCGAATATGTTTAATAATATATAATATAATAATAATAATAATTTGCACTTTAATAAATGAATATATGATAAATTTTAATTAACTATTGTAATAATAATAATAAACGAAAATGTCAGTCCTTTAATACTAGTATCGATACGGCACAGGTTTAAATCATTCAAGCACACAGATCAAAACTCAATGAGAATGGACAAGTACGCTGTATAGAGAGGACGATAATGATAGAAATAATAAAAGGATTTGAAACCATAATGTGGTAATAATTGTGCTTCGAAAATGGCTTTATAATGGTCATCTCTGTTTTGAGTTGGGTTTTCAAGTATATTCAGGAATGAGTGACCGCCTATTCCTGAGAACAAGAGAGTAGTTACTAATTAGTGCTATTGCATTAGATGATTAATAGTGAACGGATGGTGGTGTCTTTTTATATCTCAAATTAGACTAAAGACAGAAATATGTTTAGTTGCTCCAAGCTATTGGAAAAAGGGGAAATGAGAACGATAAGATACAGAAGGGACATGGCATGTATATTTATTAAAATGGGAAATAAATTTAAAAGAAAGAGAAATTGTAAATTTTATAAGGATCTAATAAAAGACATTTTTAAAAATTATATTAAAGCAAAAGTTGACGTACAATATGATTGGAAGCAAAAGTAATTTTAGTTGTTATTTTCAGTTATTCAGGAATAAATTGACTTTGATGCAAAATTTTTTAAATAACCTTTTAGAAATTTTGTTATAAACTGTTCTATTAGTTATAGTGTTAATTGCAACTGATTATTATTATTATATTGTATGTATTATATATCTAATAATAATATCTAGTAGTAAAGTGATGGGAATTAATTATTATATCGATTATAATTTAATATAATTATAGAATTATATTATATCATTATCATTATATATATTATATATATATCATATATAAATATATACACTATTATATATATATACTATATAGATATATATATATACTATATATTTATATATATATCTTAGATATATATTAATAGTATATATATGTTAATTTACTAGATGTTTATTATATTCGTGATCTTGAGTATTTATATTAGTGATATATACATAATTATGTGTACTACGTAATATATATATAATATATAATATATCTAAGACAACCGTATTCAAAAACAAAGCATTATATAGAATGTTCACAGAAATGTGTCTCTCCTCACACATTGATGACTGTTACATTTTAATTTAAATCTCGTTGGCTTCTTATCTTTTCTTCACTCAGAGAGATTCTACATTAACGGTTCACGTTTAGAGACAAGCCCCAATGTTTCCTGAATACAGCCCGAGTTTATTGAAAGAATGAAAGAAAAGGACTGTTGCTAGCGTATATTCGATATTAAACATTGTATTCAATGGATTCTGTACAATAAAATTATATTTTGGTTATATTTCAATTTAAATAAGTTTACATTTGGAGATTGCAAGTTTTACGTAAGTATATTCATCAGCGTATATAAAGAACATGATCCACTTCCTGTAACAAATTATTTATTCCATTGTTCTTACTTTTTCATAATTATTCATCATATCATTAAATTTTAATTAAAGAACATTCGGAAGTTAGTGAAATTGTGGCTTCATTGCTTATCCTTTTATTCTATCGAATTGCCAAGAATATTCGCTGAATTTTTTATTTCTTAATTCGCATGAATTCGTTTGTATCTTGCATATAATGCACAAATCATTTTACAATGAATCAATAATAATTATAGAATGAAGAATTGTTCTGTTGTTTCAGTGAAACAAATTCATTCTCTAAGGAGAAATCAATTGGTACGCTGTAGTGTGTTTTGGACACAGTGAATACTGCTATATATAACGTGGCAAAATGGGAGTGAGAGAATAAATACATAATCTTCAATTTATTTTTCTCATGTAACGAATAGGTACCGGATACCTTGAAAAATATAATATATAATACCAGTGTAGTGATATAAATAATTAGCACTTTGATCATTATATTCATCATTTATCGTGAATTAGGTTTAAAAGGAGAACATAAGGGAAAACAAAATACATTTTAGGCAGATTTTAAATGGTTTTCAAGTTACCAACAGTGAATATTATAGTAAAATTCAAATGTATGCATTTTATACATATTACATTGGTGTTGTGTGTATGATTAGTGGGGGGCATTGTCGCCATTCTTCCTTATTAAATCTTGAGCGGAAATTAAAAAAATTGACCTTAATGTATGCCACACAACCGTTCTTTAGGGTAGTTTATTAGTAGATAATAACTGAAAAGATACATAAATTGATTAGGAAAATGAAGTTAGTAATCTACTAATATATAACGTGTGATTATGTGGAGCTTAATTTTCTCCTGAAGGTTTTAATTGTGGTTTTGCTCTATTAATATATAGAGCTTGTGAACTGCGTGTATTTATGGTTTATGTAATTGCTTTAGTTTCTTTGATGTATTCTTCGCTTAGTCAATCTTTTCAGTATATGTTGATAGCATTTGGAGGCGTGCACTCAAAGGGTGCTAAATCAATAAGAAGGCGTTACGTGTCGCGTGATATTCAGCTGCAGACAGTAGATCAAAAAAAAAACAATTGCCGAAAATAAAAGAAATATACCAGCAATTATTGCAAGGACCATAATTTTGCTGCGGGAGTCCACGCATCTTACTTAAGAGTTAAAGCGTGCATGAGAATTTTTGAAGACACCGCGCTCGATTTTTAGTAACTTCGGATAGAAGTGTGACTTGAATATGGATTGTAGATTGATATATTAGATCATATTTCAAAGGTGATAGCTAGGAATTGCCGTGGACGTCTCCGATGGTATTCACCATAAGCGAATATGGATATATCTAAATTAGTGTGAATTAGATCAGTTTAAAAATGACGTATGATTTGTTGCGCTATTGACAAAAAGATTCGTGGTGTTACTCCAAGTTGTGTACGAATTTAGATTTGCGGTGGTGCCAGCGTCATCATTTTTAGGCAATAAACAGTATTCTATAGATAGCTTCTTCTCGTATTGAAAAATGGACTGTGAGAGAATTTATCTTGAGGTGTGGATTGGATGAAAAGCCATGCCAAACTCTCGATTTGATTTGATTTTTTAGAAAAGTTGTATTGGAATCGAAGTCTTATGCGTTGGTCAGGCTGGTTACGCCGACTCGCGCTACTGCGCAATGCAGGATATAAGAAATTGGAATAGTCTCTCTCAGTAGTAGCAACTGCCGGAGATACAATATAAAAAAGGAATTATATTTTTCTAACTGTGTGAGACGGCCGTATCCAGCATAGAATCTTGTCATTATATGACGCCAGAACATTTCCTCTGGAAGATTCGCGAAATCATTGCCACAATAAGAAGACAAAATTTTTTCAGATGTGGCCCACTTGAGAGGAAAATACATTCCAACCTCCTAAACTTTGTTGTGTAAACCATGATTGGTGACTCGCTAAAATATCTAGTTATTGCACTATTCCATACATATATAACTCTCAAATTCCGTTGCAAGGGATAATGTGTAACCAATCGATTGACTCAAAGGAATGGTTAGTATCATCACTCATAATAACAGCCTTTTTTATACTGTCTCACGGAACAAAGACTCCTATCAATTTCATCTCCTCACCTCTAGACCGTAAACATCTATATTTGCTGAAGTCCTTGTAACAGCTTTTAATTTTTCACTAAATTTGAATACCTGATTTTTTAAGTGCAGTGCGATCTGATCATTCCAAAGAATTTTGAAAGTTGTCAAAGGCCACTGGCCACTGATTAACTAGATCTATTGCTGAATTTGCTTTATCGCCAAACTGTTAATTACTGCTAGTTCTTAGTTGAACTTTGCCGGCACGTGAGTGGAGCGGCTCCAGACAGACTGTAAGAGCAACACTCATCCCCGCTGAAATTCTGATGAGTAATTGGAAACGCGGTTCCGTATTTTGCGCTCCTATTTTGACTCAAGTCTCTTTGTTCCATATTTTTGGAGACTAATTTTACAGTAAAACTAAACTGTACTCAGCAATTTATGCTTTCATTTGCATGCCCGTTAGGATCTTTGTTCATATCGTTATGTTGAGATTGCGTTGAGATTTGTTGATATCTCTAAATCTATCTTTGATATATCTTTGATATCTTTGATGATTTATTGACATCTTTAGAATCATTGTTCATATCTACGTTGATATCTTTGCTATTTCTGAACAGAAATTTACTAAAGATCATTAAAGAAGTGAACCTATTTCCTTCCAAATTAAACCCGTCTTCTTAATGCATGGGTATTGCTAAGCCATGTTTCAACAGAGTACCCATATGTAAAGGTTCTTTCAGTACTTTGTCGTAAAAGTCGAATACTGGCTTAAAGAAAACATTTGATGAACCGCAAGAAAATGTTAAAGCGGCCAGTGGAATAAGTATTCATAGTGAATTTTACGTGAAAAATGATCCATATGCTACAATAAATTTTTTTTTCAAGTCACTTTCGTAAATTCCCCAAGGCGTTCCTTAATGCTAAGGTTGAGACTTTATAGAATTAATTAGTTTATACCTCAGGGGATCGATACTCGGCCAGGCCATAAAATGTTACTTGCCGGTTATCAATAGGGTATTTTTTTTTTTTACTTCTCTGTCTTAATTAGGCACTGTTTAAATTCATAGTGTTATAATATAAATTATTGCTCTATATATATAAATTGATAATATTATATATTATATTATGTTATATTATTATATAGTTATATCTCGTATCTAGGGACTGGTATACTATACTAGTTAGATATATATATATAAGTATTAATGTATATAAATATTATTTATATACAATATATATATATAATTCAGACCATATATGGTATTAGTATACTATACACAATAGTAGTTTATATACCGCTAACTAGCTTTGTAATTTTCGAGTAGATACGTAATATATATATATACCTAGTATATTTATCTATATATATATCATGTTATAGGTTAATGATTTCTTTATATAATGCTATACAATATAATATACTTTATTATATTATTATATTATATATAATATATAGTATATATATATATATTATATTATATAAGTATATATATATATATAATATATATATACATATATATTTTAGTTATTCGTAGTGAGTATTATACCTGATTGTAACTGACTACCCTACTACTCCTATGTATACATTACATATATATTAATTTTATATATATATATAGTATATATAATATATATATAATATATATATAATATTTATATATATATATATATTCTATTATATATTTATTATATATATATATATTATAATATCTATATACATAATATCAAAGATCTTAGATATAATACGTGTTTATATATATAATATATTTTACTGTCATACTATATTAAGTTATATTAAGTATTAGTTTATATATTTGTATATAATTCTTTAGCTGTAATGTGTTAATATACTCTCTCTATCCAATGTGGAATTTATTATTTGGTAATAGATTATACTATTTATTTACAACCTTTTGAGATAAGTGTGACTATTTATCTCATTTTATCTCAGACAATAATTTGAATGTTTTGATGTTTTTTATTTAGCACTATTGAATAAGGATAACATCTGGAGGTTTTGAATAAAGACGTCTATTGATAGTTGTGAGAAGGGATAAATCACTCAACTTGACAAGCTAATTCCAAAATTGGTAACGGTATCTTTAATAAATAGTATTATACTCTCTCAACCTAATATTATTATACTGTATTACAGATTATAATTATTTATCTCATTATATTATATAAAACTACTACTTAAGTATAGCGTTCATCGTAATCTTATATCTAACTAATAATTCTAAATATATATCATTATTAATAATTCTGACCTCTCACATAACTTTATAAAAATATTCGTATATGCATGGGTCCCGTAGGGCAAAGCGAATTCTACAAACTTTAGCGTTCGGTAGCCAATTAATAAGGAGACTTGAACTTGATATATACCAAATTATATATTTAAAGTTAACATACATAAATATTCTTATGCTCCGTATTAAAACATCAACACTTTATAATATTCACTACCTCTATCTAACTCTACTTGCTCTTCTTATAACCTTCTTCGCTGAACCTCATGTGCTCTGATGACCCAGTACTGATATAAATGTTACTATATAATATATAAGTAGGTTCTTCAATTTTAATAATACTTGATTATTTCATAATATATAAGATCCACTCAGACTATAATTCTCAGTTCTTCATCTATATAATTTAGACTAAACGGTTAGCTCATCAAAAGTGTGTGCAGTATAATTAAGCTGTATTAAGCTTAACATATATATATATTCTTCCTAACTACTTTATCTTTTATTTCACCTCATCCTCTTATAGTAGTAATAT
>JABUQX010047696.1:20000-35280 GCA_015478945.1 Trachelipus rathkii | reverse complement strand
ATTAGTAGAAAAATTCCCCCTGAACATCATGGTGTAATTATTTTTTTGGAAATTCTAAATGCGTTTTTTAGATACAGAAATTTTATTTAGAGAGGGTGTCGAACTAAAAAAAATTCCAATTCCAGTTCAGGATCAAAAAAATGTTTTATTTTAATAACAGAATTTTTTATTTTTTTTTTGCAATTTCCAACCCAGGCTCCAGCTTTTACTCGGTTAAAAATAGGTGAAGTCGAAGTCGGAGCCGGAGCTGAGCCGGAGCCGGAGCTTGAGGCCGGAGGCCGAATTCGGAGCCGGAGTGGATCCTAGTGCTATAATTTTTTGTCAAGAATTTTTTTTAGTGTAAAAAAATTTGTGACCAAAAGAAGTACTGATAATCAATTCAAATGGTGGAGAAAACCTTAGTCGGAAACGGGACCGAAGCCGGAGCCAAAAACTCGGAGCCGGAGTCGGAGCCGGAGCCTGAGCCGCGTTCTGGTATAATTTTTCAATAAATATTTTTTATGTGAAAAATATATTACCAAAACAAGTGTGGTGACAACCTTTATAAAAGTGTAGAAACCTTAGCCGGAGCCGAGCCAGAGCCGGAGCCAGAGGCCCGGAGCCGGAGCCGGAGCCGGAGCCTGGTTGTAAATTTTTTTCAAGAAATATTTTTAGGGGAAAAATATATATTGCCAAAACAAGCACTGGACAATTTTAAATAGTGCAAAAACCTATTAGTCGGAGCCGAGTCGGAGCCGGAAGCCGGAGCGGAGCCTGGCCATAATTTTTTTCAAGGAAATATTTTTAAGTTAAAAAATATTACCAAAAGAAGTGCTGGGGAATTTTCAAAAAGTGCAGGAGCCGGAGCCCGAGCTGGAGCCAAAAAATGAACCTTCTCCGCAGCCGGGTCTGAAGAACCGGAGATGGAGTGCGATCCTGGGTATATTTTTTATCAAAAATTCTTTTTCGGAGCGTAAAAAAATTTTTATAAAAGAAAAAGAGAACAATTTTCATATGGTGCAGAAACCTTAGTCGGAGCCGGACGGATCCGGATCTTGGGTATAATTTTTTCAAAAAACATTATTTTAGGTGAAAAATATATTATTACCAAAGAAGTACTGGACAATTTACAAATAGTGCAGAAACTTAGTCGAGCCGAGCAGGCAGCAGGAGCCCGGAGCCGGAGCCGCGAGCTGGAGCCCGAACCGGATTGCTGGAGTATAAATTTTTCAAGCAATATATTTTTAAGTGCAAAAATATATTACCCAAAGAAGGCTGAACAATTACAAATGTGCAGAAAACCTAGTCGAGCGGAGCCGGAGCCCGGAGCCGGAGCCGGATGCTGGATATAAATTTCTTCAAAAAAATATTTTTTAGGTGAAAAATATATTACGAAAGACAATTTACAATAGTGCAGAAATCATAGTCGGAGCCGGAGCCGGAGCCGGATGCTGGATATAAATTTTTTTTTTTAATATTTTTTTAGGTAAAAAATATATTACCAAAGAAGTGCTGGACAATTTACAACTTAGTGCCAGACACCTAGTCGGAGCCGGGCCGGGGGCCGGAGCCGATGCAGCGAGCAAGGAGTCGCAATTGATTGCTTGCATAAATTTTTTAGGAAATATTTTTTAGATGAAATTTATTGCAAAAAGAAGTGCTGAACAATTTTCAAATAGTGCAGAATCCTTAGTTGGGGAGCCGGAGCCGGAGCCGGAGCAGGAGCATTGTATATTTTTCAAAAATATTTTTTAGGGAAAGTATTATATTACAAAAGAGTGCTCAACACATTTTCAAATAGTGCATACAAACCGGAAGCTGAGACTGAGCCGGAGCCGGAGCCGGAGCCGGAGCCGGATTCCGGAGCCGGAGTGGAGGCCAAAGTTGATACAAATAGTTATTTTCCTTTTTGGTGGTGGGATATATATAGTATATATATATATAATATATATATACTATAATATATATATTATATATATATATATATATACTAATATATATATATATATATATACTATATTAATATATATATATATATATATAGTATACTATATTATATACCCCTATATATATATTATATAATATACTTATATATATATATATATTATTATATATATATATATATAATATATATATATATGAGAATAAATGTTGTTACAGTCTGAAAGGGAAATGAAATTCAAAAAAGTTTTTTTCGCCGTTTTTCTTACATTTCGAGTTTTTGAAACATATTCTGACAAAAAAAGTAAGTGAAAGGAAAAAAAGTTTTATGCCCATGAAATTTGGTAAAAACCTTAAATATGTACATATAAACAGGTGATGTTTTCATTCATACTCAGTTTGAATGTAAGGTGGTGTCACGAATACTTGACTGTTAAAATTCAACAATTTAGAAATAGTTTTCATAGACTCTAGATTGTCTATAAATTTTTTTTTTATATATAAAAATGAAATTTAGTATCAGTTGTGTAAACATATCTTCATTAGTACGCTAAAATCGTGTGTTTTAGTGCTAAAGGCATTGAAATATCTTGAAAATTCTAGATTTTATTGACATTTTTTGTGGAAGAAGTCAAAAATCCAAAATTCTTACACCCCCACCAAGAAAAGTTTTTTTTTGTTTTGTATTTTTTTTAATAAAATAAAAGATGCAAAAGTTATTCATCAAAGAACGTCTTCTTTCAATAGATTTTATTAAATCGGATTTTTTTGATAGTGTCCATAAATTCACAGAATGGGGCTTCAAACCCCTGCTGGGGCTACACGTCATTCTTCTGGGGTGCTCCTGGGTTACAATAGCAACCAAGCAACGTCAACATGGGCACAACATGTTTGTTGAGACAAATTTGCAATAATAAGACGAAAAAAAATTTCACTCGCGCCAGGACTCGAACCACCGACAACAGCGTCACAGTTAGACAATGTACATTAGGCTCTACTACTAGTCCGATCCACCTCCAAAAAAGAAGGAATTCGGAAGTTTTCCAAATCTTCTGCGTTGCTTCGATCACTGCTTTGAAACTCGATACTATTTTAAATCCACAGAAGTGGTTGGAACCCCCTCTGGGGCCACACGGCATTCTTCCTGGGTGCTCCTGGGTTACAGAAGCAACCGACAAAGTCAAGGAAACGCAGGACATTGGGCACAACATGCTTGTTGTACCAAATTTGCAATAATAAGACCAAAAAAATTTCACTCGCGCAAGGACTCGAACCATCGACACAGCGTCGCCGTTAGACAATGTAAAGGACGCTCTACCACTAGTCCAATCCTCCTTTCCCAAAAATAAGCATCTTGGAAGTTTTCAAATCTCTTGCTTCGATATCACTGCTTTGAAACTCAGATACTTATTTAAATCCAAAGAAGGGTGATTGGAACCCCACTTGGGCTACACCGGCATTCTACTGGGGTGCTCCTGGCAGTACAGGAGCAAACCGACCATAGTCAAATAACGCCGACATGCGCACAACATGCTTGTGCCACAAATTTGCAATAATAAGACGAAACATTTCACTCACGGCCAGGACTCGAACCATCGACAACAGCGGTCTCCGTTAGATAATGTGACAGGAGGCTCTTACCACTAGTACAATCGCCTGGCCCAAAAAAATAAGTAATCTGGAAGGTTTTCAAATCTCCTGGCTTGATATCACCGCTTTGAAACTTCAATACTTATTTAAATTCCACAGAAGGGGTTGGTTGGAAAACCCCTTCTGGGCTACACGGAATTTTGTCAAGGGTGCTCATGGAGTACAGGGAGCCAACCTAACAAAATTTCAAGGAGCCGCCGAGAACGCAGAAAATGTGTTGCCACAAATTAGCAATAATAAGACGAAAAAAATTTCACTTGCGCCACGACTCGAACCATCGAAAACAGCGTCACCTTTAGACAATGTATAGGATGTTCTACCACTAGTCCGATCCGCCCCCAAAAAAGAAGGAATTCTCGGAAGTTTTCAAATCTCCTGCTTTCGAATATCACTGCTTGAAACTCGATACATTATTATACAATCCCATACAAGGTGGTTGGAAACCCTCTGGGGTTACACGGCTTCTATTCAGGGTGCTCTGGGTTACAGGAGCAACCGACCAAAGTCAAGGAACGCGGATGCGCACAAAAGATACTTGTGCCACAAATTTTGCAATAAGAAGACGAAAAAAATTTCACTCCGCCAGGACTCGAATCATCGGAAAACAGCGTCGCCGATCAGACAATGTACAGTAGAGCTCTGCCACTAGATCCGATTTCCGCCTCCCCTAAAAAGAAGGCATCTGGAAGTTTTCAAATCTCCTGCTTCGATATCACTGCTTTGAACTCGATACTTTATTTAAAATTCCACAAAGGGTTGGTTGGAACCCCTGGCGGGGGTACACGGCAAAATTCTACAGGGGTGCTCATTAGGTTACAGCAGCAAACTGACCAAAGTCAGATCAACGACAATTCGCACAACATGCTTGTTACGACAAATTGCAATAATAAGACGAAAAAAAATTTCACTCGCGCCAGAACTCGAACCATCGACAACAGCTTCGCCGTTAGACAATGTACAGTAGTTCTACCAACTAGGTCCGATCCGCCTTCTCAAAAAAATAAAGGGCATCACAAAACAGTTTTTCAAAGTCACCTACTTCGACAATCACTTGCTCTGAAAACTCTGTACTTATTAATCAATAGAAGGTGCTTGGAACTATAATATATATATATATATATATATATATATATATATATATATATATATATATATTATATTATATATATATATATATATAATATATATATATATATATATAATATATAATAATATATATATAATATTATATATATATATATTATATAATATATATATAATAATATATATACATAATAATATAATATATATATATACAATATAATATATATATATTATATACTATATATATATATATATATAATAAATAATATATATATATATATTATAATATATCTATATATATATATAATAAATATATATACTATATATATATAATATATATATATTATATATATATATTAATAATATATATTATATAATATTATAATAAATAATATATATATATATATATATATATACTATATATATATATATATAATAATATATATAAATATAATAATATATATATATATATATATATATATGAGATTAAAGTTTTTTTTCTTGCCGTCTAAAAAATGAAAAAATTTTCCAAAAAAATTGTAGGCGATTTTTTCTAGCATTTCATTTAATTTCTTACATGAGATTTGTCAATAAAAAATTCATTAAAAAAAAACGAACAGATTTTATTTTCTTCACAATTTGGTACCAGAGCTCATATTAAAAACGTGTAATACAAACTGGACGTTTATATTAAATGTTTTGGAGAAACGTAGGGTGGTGTCAACCATGGTTGACTATTTTCTGTTCAAAATTTGGAAGTACTTTTCAGAGATTGTAAAAAAATTTTTTTTTAAAAAAACAGATTTTCAAATAAGGAGTCTAAATAAAATTTATTACCACACTAAATTGGAGTATTTTAGTGCAAAAACAATTGAAATATCTTGAAAATTAAAGATTTTATGGCAGTTTTTGTGGAAATTCAAAAAAAAAAAATTCCTCTCTTCACCCTAAAACTGTTCAAAAACGAACAGTTTTTTTTGTTTGTTTTTTTCATAAAATTAAAGATATCATAGTTGTTCATCAAAAAAACTTTTACTTTTATCGGTTTGGAATAGTTGAGGTTTTGCTATGAAGTCTCCCCTTAATAACTTATTTGCTGCCAGATGCTTTTTTTTTTGTTTCTATCACTCATGGGTCAGGGGGGGTACGGGGTTGCTCCGGTCCTCGTAGATAATATATCGTGTGTAATGCATTCATTTAACACTATAAAATATTGTAAAAATAAAAAAAAGAATACATTCGGTAAAAAAGATATTTTAAAAATAAATAATAAAAGAAAATAATATATTAAATCTGATCATCCCAAAAATATTAATGTGGTTTGAAGCCGGAGCCGGAGCCGGAGCCGGAGCCGTAGACAGAGCCGGAGCAGGAGCCGGGGTCACAGTCAGAGTCGATTATTTTAAAATGATGAACCCGGAGTTGGAAATTTTTTTACTGGCACCGCAGCTCCGGTGCTCCGGTGCTAACTTCTATTTTGGTAAAATGTTTCGTTTCATCATCTCTACATTTTAGGTTTAGCAGACGCACCTAGTGAGATGCAAAGCCATGTGCAGTGAGTTAAATAGAGAATTCAATATTCAAGTAGATAAATCATAAATTATTATAGAAGGAGAAGAAGAAGAAGAAGAAGAAGAAGAAGAAGAAGAAGAAGAAGAAGAAGAAGAAGAAGAAGAGAAGAAGAAGAAGAAGAAGAAGAAGAAGAAGAAGAACAACAACAACAACAACAACAACAACAACAACAACAACAACAACAACAACAGAACTACAGAACACCGACTAGCAAAGACTTTACAGTCCATTCAAGGCTAGTTTGTTAAGTATTTTTGGTTATTTAATTTTTTCTGCTGATGTGTCTACTGTTTAAAAACAAATCTGTTAAGAAGAAGAAGAAGAAGAAGAAGAAGAAGAAGAAGAAGAAGAAGAAGAAGAAGAAGAAGAAGAAGAAGAAGAAGAAACTAAGCTTACAATCAAAATTTGTATCTCCGCTTTGAAAAATGCGCGAGCTAAGATTAAAAAAAAATGTTACTTGCAAAAGAAGAAAAAATAGCAAAAAAATCAACATGTATTTCCTATTGTTTTGAAATCTGCCTGCCAAGAAACATCTTTTTTTTTTTCTTTCTTAAGTAAGTTGAGTTGCTTCTTCAGTAAGTGAGTTTTTATAAAAGCCCGAATTCAGTTCGACTGTGAGGGCATCCTCCAGTTGTTTACGGATTTTTTTTTACTTTAATTTAGGGGCTCTAATGGTCTTAGTCATTATCATAGTTCATTTTTTAGTGGTAGATCTTCATTTACTATGTATTTCTTACAAGGTTATGGTTATATACTTAATATAATAATATATTATATATATTAATATATAATATATATATTAATATAAATATCATATATATATATAAATATATATATATATATATATACTTAATATTATATATATATATAATATATATATATATAGTATTATATATATAATATATATAATATATATATTAATATTATATTTATATTATATAAATTATATATATATAATATATATATAATATATATATATAAATATATATATATATATATATATATAAATTATAGTATATATCTATATATTATTTATATATATATTAATATATATATATATATAATATTATATATATATAGGTAGGTAGCTCCTACCAATATTTTTATAAGTCTTATTAATAAAATAATTTAAATGGTAAAGTAAAATTAAATTATTAAGGAATTTTATATGAAACGTGTTAAAAAAGAAACTGATTATAAAATAATTAAAAGAAAAATCCAACTAACTTTATAATAACCAATTATAATAATTTAAATCACTTTGGAAAATTTCCATTCCTACTCTGTTCCTAAGAGTAAATTTCAAAGCTGGGCGTACGGGTAGATCTTCATATTTCATATAAATATATAGGAAAAAGCAAGCGTCATACCTTGCCTGTTCGAGCGAAAAGATTACGCAAATTTTGCGAGCTACGAAACTTTCGTTCACCAGTAAATCGCTACGAAAATTAAATATGAAAAAGGATTTTGAATCTCTCTCTCTCTCTCATCTCCTTCTCTCTCTATAATAAAATATATATATAATATATTATAAATAATACTATAATATATATATATATATATATAGTATAATTATAATATATATATATATATATATATATAATATATATATATATAATAATATATATATATATACTACCTACCCAAGTCGTAATCTTTCCAAGTACTCCACGCCCCAAAATAGATATATATATATATAAATAATATATATAATATATATATATATATATATATATTATATATATATAATATATATAATATATATATAATTTATTATATATATATAATATAATATATTATAGTATATATAATAATATATTATATATATAATATATATATATATAAATATAAATATATATTATAATATATATAATATATTATATAATATATAATATATTATATATATATATATATATATAATATATTATATATAATATAGATATTTTTAAATTAAATATATCCTAGGGATGGTTAATTTATAAAGCATATATATATATATATATATATAAATATAAATTATATATATAGTATATACTACTATATATATATATATAATTATCGGTTTATACATATGTATCAGATAACCTTAAAAAATATATATATATATATATATATTATAATATATATATATATATAATAACTTTACTAAAAAGGAGTATAAGATATTCGGAACAACCTATTTTTATTATTAATTTTGTTATTATTAACTATATTCATTTTAAACAAATTTAAATTCAACGTCAATTTTAACGTACTTTTTACAAATTCTTTCTATTCTTCAAAATAATTACTTTCATAATTACTTGCAGATGAAAATTTATTAAATAAAATTTATTATTAAATTTATTAAATAGAATAAAAAAAAAAATTAAAGCCTTTTAATTGCCTTACCAAAATTTCGACTGTATACTTCAGGCATGATAACGGTTAACTAACTATTATTAATGCAGTTTAAATAAGTATAACTAAGTAGTAGAATATGGTAGTAAGTAGAGTATGATAAATGTAAAGAGTAAGTAGTGAGGAGGGTTATATAGTATTATATATATAACCTAGAAGAATAGATAGTATATAGTTATATGAGTATAGAGGGTAGCGAGTTTATGAAGTGAGCTATGAGTGATAGGATAGTAAGAAGTATAGGAGAAGATGGGTATAGTAGATAGTAGGTATGGTAATAAATAGATTAGTATAGGTGAAGTAAACGGTAGAGGTAGTAAGTTATAATAATATAGGGAATAAAGGACTAGAGTTCACTCGTAGTAGTATGAGAATATATAGTAGTTATATATATGAAGTAGTGAGGGATAATACTATAGATACTACTCACTAGTATTATAGGTATATATGAGCGTGAATAAGAAATAATTAAGTAGGCTGGTGAAAAAGAAAGGAGTCGGTGGAGGCTAAGATAAGGTGGTAATATATTAGAAATGAGTGAAATAAGGCAACGATACATACCGGGTATTAGTACTCACTCACTAGTATATTATATATAAATAGTAGTATTAGTAGGGAAGGAAAGTAAATAAGTGTCAGGATGAGTAGGCCGTAGGCAAGTATAGAATAGTTATACTTATAATCCACCTTGATATAAATAGGGAGAGTTATATGATAGTTATATAGTAGGTAACTATGTATATGTACTATGGTAATATAGTATAAGATAGGTAATATATATAGTAAAAATAAACAATATATAGTTATACGATAGTGAGTACTCTGATATAGCGGTTTAGTGATATCGATATTTATGACTATGAGGTGTAGTGAGTAATATAAATAAGTAAATTAGTAGTAATATATATATGTAGGTATAATTAATGAACGAGTTAGATAGTAGTAGGGTATAGTAGAGATGAAAGTAATATATAGGTAAATAATAAGAGATATTATAAAATGGTAATGAGTATATACTCGTGGTATATAAGTAATATAGTGAGGTATATGTATAGGGCATTAGGTATAGAATATATATATAAATAGTATGAATAGGAATATATATATTAAGCGGGCGGACGATGTGGGGTCAACGACCGGAATATAGTATAAGGAGTACTCTTCACTAGTAAATAAGATATAAAAAGGGTAAAGTAATATTATATATGAGTTATACACAGAATAAATATATAAATAGTATATATGTATAAGTATATATATATATTTATTATATATATATCTTATATATATATCAAATAGATATGAGTTAAGAGAAATAATGTGAGTATTTATATTGAGTACATGATATATAATATAGCGATAAAATTAAAGATAATAATAGGGCTAATATTATATCAAGTGATTATTAGTGGAATAGTAGTATACGGTATAGTATATAGTGTAGATAGGATAGGTATTATATATATGAGTATTATAAAGTACCTAACACCGGAGCTAATATGTGTATATAATTAGAGCCCCTAACAATTTATAAGATGATTACATTGGGGCTACCTATGTATATATACGGCTGAAAACTAGTTTAGTAATAATCATCATTAGACAGTATTATGATTAATATTAGAAGTAGCGGTTGAGATAATATTATGCTTCAGTGGTTATATTAAGTGTGGGCTGCTAGTACGTTTCTATCACATTAAGTAAAAGAAAGATGTATATAATTAATTGAGTGGAGATCTCACTCTCGATTGATTAATCATTAAATATGATTCAGGGATGAATTCAGAAGAAATCAAATATTACTTATTGCATTTTATATCTAATTATTATTTATTAATTCATTATATTATCTATTTTATTGATATCTATTTATCAACTGTGATGTTCATTATTATTGTTTTTAGCTTACTTATACTATTAATACACTTCAGATATAGTATATATATAAAGTTGAGTATTATTATTGATTTAATGTATAAATTATATATTATTTAATTATTATATATATATTATTATATTATATATTATTAAATTTCATAATCATTATGATAATTATTAATTATTATATATTATTATTTATTATTATTATATTATAAGTATTATATATTTATTAATTATTAAATATTATAAAATTAATAATATTATTATATTAATTATATAATTAATATATTAATTATTATTATTACTATAATTATAAATTATTAAATTATAAAATTATAATTATAATTAAATATAATATATAAATCTAAAAATTTTAATTACTTATACATTAATTATCTATCATCAATCAATTATTCAACACCTCCATTCATATTCACCACTCCCATAATGAATTATATAATGATTATTATTGATTCTTTTGTACTATAATTAGCTCACAAAAGATCGCTCCATATAGTAATGAATAAGAAGAAAAGAAAGATAAGAGGTAACATAATAGTTTAGGAGTAAACAAATTATCTAAAATTTCCAGCTCTTGTCTATTTAATTACTCTCCCCTTATCATTTTACTGTTAATCTGCATTATTACATAATAATATTATTGAATAATATATCGCAGTCAAATTATATAATTAATACAAACCTAATTATGCATTATCTATCTAATTAATTTTCCCTATTCATTATGTATTATGTATGTTATCATCTATCTTAATTATATATATTTTATTATTAATTATTATTATTATTAAATTATTATTATTATTAATAAATTATTAATTAACTAGCAGTAAGTATAATTAAGTAGTAGTGTATTGTAGTAAGTAGTACTCGGTTGTTATAATAAATTATTTATAATATTATAATATAAATTATAATTAATATTATAATTATTATTATTGTTTGAAATTACATAATATAATTATTATTATTATTTTTAAATATATTATTAATTATTTTATATATTATTAATTATTATTATTTATTATAATATTAATTATTATTAATTATTATTATTATTATTATATTATTATTATTATATATAATTAATTATTATTATATTAACAGAAGATAAGTAAATTAAAATTATTTATAAATTATTTATTAATTATTTGTAAAGCAATAAAGTATGTATTCGTAGTAGCTAGTTGGGAGTATTTTTGCAACCAAATCAACTTATTCTATATATAAATATTAATATAATATATATATATAAGAATAAAATAATATAGAGATTATATAGAATATATATATGTATAATAATAATAATAATCAACTGTAGCTCTAATAACTATAATAATATATATATATATAAATATTATTACACATATAATACTTATAAAATAAATTAATATAACTATATATATATAATATTATATTATATACTAGAATAATACCTCACTAATATATCAATAGATAGTATATAATTAATTAACTATACTTACTCATATATATATTACTAATCATAATTGATAATACTAATAATTAAATATATATTAACTAGAATCACCCACGCCTAGTAATATATATAAAATATATAATATATAATATATATATATAAATACAAAATATATAAAGCTATGGAAAATATTAAAAAATAATTATTATATATATAAATATATATATTAATATAATATAATTATATATAAGATAAATAAATATATATATATATAAATATAATTATATATATATATACTATATATATAAATAGTATATTAAAATAAAATATATTATAGTAAAATATAACTATATACATATATATGCTAAATCACATATAAACTATATAACTCATACACCTTTAGCTATATACCCCTACGTATAGTAAAATATATACCTAATTTATATACTAATGATATATAATATATATATATAATTATATCTATATAGTATATATATATCGTATATATAATATATAGTATACTAACTACCAAGTATATATATATAGATAGTAAAATAAAATAGATACAAAATATATCCTAATATATTATATACTGATATTAATATATATATAATAATATATATATATAATTAATATATATATATAAATAATATATATATAATATAAATATATATAATATATATTTATAATATACAAATATATAAAACCTTTACAAATAATATATACATATATATATATATATATATATATAATAATATATATATATAAATAATAATATAATATATATATAAATAAATATAATATAATATATAAATAAATATATAAACAAAATTATATAATATATAATAATAATAATGATAATATATAAAAAATAATAAAAAAAAATAAAATATAATATATAATATAATAGTTAATATATATATAATATATATAATAAATAATATATAAATATTATATTTATATATAAAACGAATATATATATTATATATATATATAAAAGTATATATATATATATATAATACTATATATATAATTAATAATATATATATATAAAATATAAAATATAATATAATAAAATATATATAAAATATAATAAATATAATATAATATTATATATAAATATATATATTAATATATTTATATAGACCGATATATCACTACAAAACATATTACGTCGAGAAGAATAAATTAGTGATATATAATAATATATAAAAAAATATATAATAAAATATATAAAATATAATAAATTAATATATATTTAATATTAAATCACCTTTACTAATAATATATGAGTGAGAAAGTGACAGAAATGTAAAGAATACGTATATTAGAAATGCAGATAGATTTCCACTAAAAA
The DNA here is from genome assembly GCA_015478945.1 of Trachelipus rathkii. Lineage (NCBI taxonomy): Eukaryota > Metazoa > Arthropoda > Malacostraca > Isopoda > Trachelipodidae > Trachelipus > Trachelipus rathkii. Next base: position 21,958 of record JABUQX010047696.1, on the reverse strand, counting down.
TCACGAGTAAAATAGAGATAAGGAGGTAATTGAATATATTGAGAGAACGCACGAGGAGAGAGGATAGAGAGTTAGAGATGAGAGAAGATGAGAGGAGAGAGAGAAGAGAGATTGAAGAGACGAAGAGAGTAATGGGATGAGCTCTATGAATGAGATCAATTAAAAATATGTAGTAAAATAGTAGAGATGAAGACTTAAGAAAAAGAAATAATAAATAATATAATAGATATAATAATAAAAATCACCACAACACCACAATCCAACGAAACGAAAGAACCACCAAAAAACCCAACACTTTTCCTCGTGATTTATATACGTTTCACCGCCAGCAGAGTCCGGCAACAAAAAAAATAATCAGGAAAAAAAAGAAAAAAAAGAAAAAAAAAAAAAAAAATGAAAAAATAAAAAAAAGATCAAAAAAAGAACAGTCAAAACAGATGATAACCGAGAGAAAAGCACAATCAAAAATAAAAAAAGAGCGAAAAAAACAAGTCCCGAACCAAAGAAGCAAGAAGCCAAAAGACGACAGATAACAGTATAAGAATCTGATTGTTTAAACTTTTTGGTAGAACTTTCCAGTCAAATAAGAGAGAGATTTACTTTTGATGAAGACTATTATATCTAAACTAAACGTATTAGATCCTAAAATTTCTTGTGATATCCGCTTATCTCCCACATCTATTATTCCACTAGCTGCTCATTTTCTATTCATTGTACCAGAGCACGCATTAATTGATCCGTATGATCAGTGGAGAGTTATCGCTTTAACAGCAGTCAATAATGTGTACTACTGTGCTGCTACAATAGCATATTCCCAAATAATTGTATACTTTTAAGGAGAATCTATTGAAGGGATAGGAGAGATTTAATGCAAACAAGATTGGATGCAAAAATTATGATTTAAATATATGATAGATGATTTATTAAATGAACAATATCTTTTAGGACTAATCAATATGCCCGCATACTAAATAACTGCAAGTATTAACGGAAGAATTTAAAAATAAAGTGATAGCGAGAGGTATGAATTTAAGGGAAAAACAATAAAATACCTGATTCAATTTAGAAGTAAATAACCTGGTCAGGATGAACTAGGATAATAGTTTAGCCAAGGGATCGAAGATATGCGTATATGAACGCTATATGTAGAATGCAATAGAGATATGGTAAGAGTGATAGAGCAGATTTTTAGTGGTATGCGCAGAAATAAACAGTGAAATAATAAAAAAGTTTGATAAGATGTGTGAAAGAAAACTCGAGGAGAGAATGAACTGCTGAAACTCTGCTCGGTGGTGGATTTAAGCATATAAATGTATTTATTTTATGAAAAGATCTGCTATATCTAACTAATACAAGTAATAATTGACAAATTATGAGTGTCACAGAACGGCTATTTAAGAGTGCATAAGATGAGAGACTCTGTTAAATAATAGGTTAAGGGTTTAATTGGAGTAAAAAAGTGAATATTGATCGGTGGTGATTTCTCTAGAGGATTAATTATAATTATTATTGTTATTAATAATTTATTAATATTAATAATATATATATTATATTATATTAATTTTAATATTAATATATATATTATTTATTAATAATTATAATTACTAGAGATTTTTATTTAGTATTTAATTAATTATTAATTTTATTAATTATTATATTATTATTATTATTATATTAATATTTATTATTTAATATTTAATTTATATTATATTATTATTATTTTTTAATTATTATATATTATTAATTATTTATATTTAATTATAATTTAATAATTATTTTTTAATTTATATTAATTATTATTATTATTTATTAGAATATTTTATAGATAATTTTAAATTATTTAATTATTATCATTATTATATTATATGATATTTAATTATATTTTAGTGTATTGATCATAGTGTAACTCATTCCGCATCTCAGTGGTTGATGTTGTCATCCGCACATATATATATTTT
>JABUQX010047696.1:0-7500 GCA_015478945.1 Trachelipus rathkii | reverse complement strand
CGACTCTTCGCCAAGTAGGTTACATTTCAAATGAAGTTAAATTACTATCTACAACTATATAATATCATACCCTCACAACCATCCATAATACTATACCATCTACATCAACACTATAAATACACAAATACTAATTATATTATATAATATATATATAGTATATATATAATATATATATATAATATATATATATATATTATATATATATATATATGGCAGGAGAAATAACGAGAGATGTGGGTGAAGGGAAGAAAAAGCAATTTAAGATGGCGAATGCGTATAGAAAACCAAAAAGCGTAACTAGAAATATAAAAGATAGAAACGGAGAGATTCTTGTGAGACCAGAAGAAAGAATTGATAGATGGACCGAATACTATGAAGATCTGCTAAATGTAGAATGCAGAGAACAAGTGGAAGAAGCTGCAGATGAGACGAGGGAGGAGGAAGAGGAGGAGGAAGGCGGAGAGATAACAGTGGAGGAATATGAGGAGGCTATAAAAAGATGAAGAAGGGTAAAGCTCCAGGAGAGGATGGAGTGGCTGTGGAGTTGGTGGTGGAGGGAGAGGAGCTGAGAGGGAGAATCATCAGTTTGATGAACAAATGTTGGAGAGCGGGAAAGGTCCCGGAAAGGTGGGGCAAAGCAATAATAATAATACCGATATATAAAGGTAAAGGAGATGCAGGAAGCTGTAATAATTATAGAGGCATTTCACTGATGGACCATCTAACGAAAATATACGAAAGAATATTGGAGAGAAGGTAGAGTCGAATCTCGGCGAAGAGCAGTACGGGTATAGAAGAGGAAGAGGAACGACGGACCTCTTATTCACACACTCGAGCAAATAGGACTATCGGAGACGCATTTGCAGCAAAACCAACCAACCCGAAAATGGACCAACCTTTGGCAAGAGATTCTTTCGTACCGCCCTATTCACATCCGAGTACTGCCAAAAGGCATTATGACTCAGGAAGCCAAGAGAAAAAGCTCATGGAGACGCCTATGGAAGACACGGAATTCATTGGCACCACACACACAATGTGGCAGGGTCAGAGTTTCAAGAAGGCAAATAGAAAGTAGGTATGAGGAATGCATTGTAATTTACTAACGCTCGAGGCTAGAGAACGATAGATGGTTTGAGGTGAAAACAGGAGTAAAGCAAGGGAGTGTTTTATCGCCACTGCTTTTTATATTATATTTAGAACGTGGTGATAAGGAAGTGAAATAGAAACTGGGAGAATTTTGAAATTGGACATAATGATATGCGGACGATCTGGCCATGTTGGAGCGATAGAGAGGAGGACGATTCGAGAGGGTGGTTAGAGTGTTTGCGGAGGAGTTTGGAGAAGCAGGGAATGAAGATGAACGTTACAGAGACAGGGGATTTAACCAGTAACCTTTAGGAAATGAGAAGGGGATGAGGTTGATTGGTTGAGAGAGAATGAAGGTTGAAGGCGAGTAAATACCTGCCAATAATCTCGCGAGGATGTTTTAGCAGAACGGGAGGAAGGGGAGGAGAGATTACGCGCGAAGAATGGAAAAGTATGAATTAGTTATGAAAGCGTTATACCCCATGGATGAAGATAGAAACCGTCGGATAGAAGTTTTAAAAAAGCTGATTTTTAACAGTTTATACTGACTTCACGACATGTGTACGGAGCGGAAACATGGACACCAACGAGAAGAGAGGAGAGTAGAATAACAAAATGGCGAGACAACGGTAGAGGGTATTAAGAACTATGATTGGAAAGAGTAGGAGAGACAGAATAAGAAATGAAGTAATTAGAGAAGCAGCCCTAACTCAAGGCGCGCTGAGAAACAAAGAAAAACTCCACGACAATCAAACAACTACACAAGCAACCAACCAATCTGGATGATGGGAGATTAGAGATAGAGTGCGAGCGACCCATATGAGACAGACAAAAGACTAAGCAAAGCAGCCCGGACAAGACGCAATGCCACGACAAAGACGATAGGGACCCATGGAACACACTCAGAGGGCACCAGGACCAAGGGAGACCACCCAGAACACGCAGAAATTGGCATGGAGCTACGGTGACGAGGCTCTGTAGCGACCAAGATGAATACAGCTACCAAACAATAAACGAGTGCTTGAACACGAAGCAAAGAAGAAGAATCACATAGACAGCACGACGAGCGGAAAACAGAGTACCACTGCGAAGAAGACAAGCAATGCATATCGCGCACACGGTGACAGAAGATAATATAAGAGAGAGAGAGGTACAAAGAAACACCCCTCACCAAACCCCACCAACACACAACCAAACAACAAAAAAAAAACCAAAAACGCCAATACGTAACAAACACACAAAATCAATATACTCACTACATCACCAACAAAACCCACACCAACCACAAAACCTCATCACTACACACTACAATAAACACTCACACAAATAACTAACTCACCACCCCCACCCCACACCCCCCCAAAACACGAACCCACAAAAACAATACAAATACAGTCACCCACACCAACCAACCAACAAACCCCAACCAACCAAACTAAATACTACTACACAAAACACCACACCCAAACCAAACCTCACCTAATATATATATAACCCAACCACTATATAACACCTCTCACTACTCACTCACTCTCACTACTCACTAAATAACCAAAACACACAATACTATAACCCTATCTACCCATACACCTCACAAACAAACTAACACTAATACTACCAAAAACAACAAATCCAAACCCACACCACTCTAATATACCTACAACTCCATAAGCTAAACCTAATAACCCACATATATATACTAAATATATTTATATATATATAATACACCTACTAACAATCATCACCTATACACACCCACACACAACAACATCCTATATATACAAATCTACAACCCAATAACCCACTAACAAACACCCAACATAAATAATAATACCCACTATACATAATCACTACCCAACCCCACCAAAAAACAACACACCAACAAAAAATCACATCGATATCTATACTATAATCATCCTACACCTCTCACAAACTATCAACACATACTATACTAAATATAAACTTATAACTAAAATATAACTCACCAATACTAACCAACTACTAACTCACATAATCAGCAAACTAATCACTCATACACAATAAAATACAACTTACTAAAAATAAACCACAACCACTACCAATACACAACAATAACCTTATATTAATATATAAAAAATATATATATATAGATATATATATATATATATATATATAAAATAATATAAATACATAAAATATAATAAATATATACATATAATTATATATATATAAAATAATAATAATATATATATATACTATATAACTATATATAATATAATCTAATACTAAAATAAAATATAATACTCATAAGAACTTACCATCGTTTAAAAGGTCAATTTCAGTTTCCTTGCTTTTTGACTGAGGTGATTCAAAATATTTTCATTGCTGACTTCTGTACTGAGATCTCGATGAATTGACAGTTAAGCAAGACCTGTAATGCGATCTTCTCCAACACTATTCCGTAAATAAGTTTTCAGACGCGCCTTAATGTCGAAAAGTTTTTTCTACTGTGTGCAGGTGACAGGTAAATACTGCAGCTTTCAGGAAGAGTCCAGCTCAAGTAGGGAAACCTTCCTCTGTCAACACTTAAGCCAAAAAGCACCGATTGCAGTTTTTGGTTAATTTCCCTTTTCAACAGGCCATATTACTCTGCCCAGAGACACCACTCTCCTTTTAGTGTTTCCTCGTGAGGGTCTGGAAGGTCGTCTTATAAAAGCGGATGCTTTTTTTCAATATGCTGATAAGGTACATTGCACTTTTTCTGGTAAAATATACTGATGTGAAATGGTGGTGGTTTCATGCGAGAGAAATCGATCAGTTCAATGAAGAAATTCAGATTCATTCAATAAAACGAATTAAAAACTGAGATGACAAAGAAATATACTCGAATCTAAATGTAGGACAACATTACAAACGGCTGTTTCTTGGAACTTCGTAGTCTGGATTGCTACCTATTTCAATACCTTAATCTGCCTCATACATTTTTTATCATTGTGTATAATATGGTTTTAATACTCTCTGTGTCATGCCATATTTGTCTATCTTTTTGCTCAGAGAAGTATGAATTAAATTCTTTTCACTAAGTTTATCTTGCACTGACAATGTCATTATGGACACTCTGTAAACGTTGACAGGTTGTAGTATTTCCAAGAAATTACTTAAATCGGTATAATTTTATTATAAAATTCAAATTACTGAATGAATTTAACAACGAAGTAGTTTTCTGTGATAATTCACCAGGCCATTATTTCTTCCAATGACGCAATTATTGGCTCAAGAGTCTCTTTAAAAAGGAAAACCGCTTCATGCGTTTCACACCATCTGGTCTCCCACATCTTTTTGATCCTCTTTGTTATTTTGGTTACTAGAAAAACTCTTTATTTTATCTTCCTCAGAAGTTTTGTGCGCTTCGGACTCGATCAAAAATAATGAACAAGAAATAGAATCCTAAGACGTTCGAAGTGCCCTGGAATTTTAGAAGAGTCATGAGAGACATAGATTTAAAACAATGTGCTACACAATGTGTGTATAGAGGTTAGGAATACTCATCCGTATTAACAGATTGCCATCTCTCGGTGAATTCGGGCCTTTCTCATGGAAAAGGCTCCATTCATATCCTTTGCTCTAAATTCGAATGTTAAAACGAAGATTAGCCTGGAAGGATCTCTCAATATTAATCGATATGCCAATGACTTATCCCTGAGATATCATAAAACCGAACAAATGATAAAAAATCCGTATCTTAATAATATATATGTATTCACCTGCCAGTCACCAGCCAATCGCGTACTCCTTACACAAAGTTAAAACTATTCTTGGTTCTTGGGAAATATCCATTGTTTCCTCAGCTAACACTGAAAAAAAATTAATTTTATTTATATATTTTTTCACTATTTTCTTTTGTATAAGCTGACTAAAATTGACTGTAATATTTCTAATTATGTATCATCGGACTCGTATACTTTGAATTTTTGGACGATAGAAGTAAGTGGTTGTTCAAAACCTAGGTACACCTCCATTATGCTACGAAAACCTAAGAAGACGGACATATCTAAAAATTTTTCAGTCATTTTCTGCTGGAATGCATAATTCAAATACGTCCAGAGTCACTTGAGCCCCTTAATGCAAAACCTTGCTGGCCACATAAACGTATAGTTTCAATTATTGGTACAAGTTTTTCTTATTTTTCTTATTTTGAGTGTCCAGTTGTTTGTTTATGCTTTCGATTTTTTTCTGAATAAAATTAATATATCTTATATATATATATTATATATATATATATATATATATTATATATATATATATATATATAAAATAAAAATAATATATATAAATATAATATATAATATTATATATGTAGTTGTTTTCTGCTGAAAAAATTGCAGTCAATAATTTCGGGGGGGGGCTGCAGCCCCCTCAGCCCCCCCCTGGCTACGCCCCTGATAATATATATATATATATATTATATATATATATATTATATATTTATATATATATATATATATATATATATATATATATATATATATATACGTATAAATATATTATTTAAATTACGCTAAATTATAATTATATATATCTATATGAATAAAAAATAATACTATAGCTACACAGTCCTAAATCAATCAATACTCACCAACTCTCACCAACAACAATAAATACCCCATAAATCAATATATATAGGTATGTATATATATATCGTATATATATATTATATTACTATATAATATATATATTATATATATATATATATATATATATATATTTATATATATAATATATATATTTATTATATATATATATATTAATATATATATATATATATATATATACTATATATATATAATATATATATATATATTATATAAATTATATTATCAGAGGTGGGTTCGTCCGCAATTTAAGGTCCTGCATTCGGCAATCCGCAATGCTGGTATACCAAATAAAGTATTGGCGGAATTTGCGATAGCGATAATTTGAAAAAAGTTTCGGAATTGCAGTTAGCGGAATGCCTAAATCATTCCGCAATTGCGGAATTGCGGAATCGCAAATTCTTCGCAATTCGCGCAATTAGAGTGAACAACAAGCCCTAAGGGTTATTTGTTTTTCAATCCTTAAATTTTTAAGAAAACAATGTACAATGTAGGCATGATAGTCTCTAGATTATGTTACGAAAAATAATGTGGCAAATGAGAAATAATCATTTAATTGACATTTGGTAATATATATATATTATGATATATAAATATATATATATATATAATATATATGTATTAATATTATATATATATATATATATATATATATTATTATATAATATAATATAATATATATAATATTATTAAAATATATATATAATATAGTATATTATAGTATATTTATATAATTTATATTTATTAGAGTTATGGACTAAGAAAAAATTGCAAATTTATGAATCTCCTGATATGTCGGCAAAATGTAATGAACGTGTATCTGTATTAGCTAAAGACATTGTTATTGCAGGTTGCCATATAAAAACTTACTCCGCACCAATTACCGTTCGAGTATCAGTGTGTGGTCACGAGTCTTAGTATAGTACGCAGTGCTGTGATCGTTGATGGTAGCAAATAAAAAAATAGATTCCTTATAAAATCTGCTATGATTATTATTAATTTGATGTTATACTATTATTCATTTATTAATACTATGACAAATGAGTATAAATGCGTAGTTCAAGAGGGTTGGCATCGATCATGCCAGCAGTGGTGACTAGAAAAACTCTTTACATAGTATATATTAATGCTAGCGTGTATGCTCCCAGTCTATGACGATCAAGATGATTCAGTGTATCCAACACTATCACGTCAGTGTTGGCGAGCGTTATAAGATAGTTTAGTCGAAAGATTGACGAAGGTGTAAAATAAAAATTCTATTTGCAAGAGAGAAATAATTTCTGCCTTCGTTTTGACGGTAAGCGAATTGCAAATCACGAGTACAAGTGGTAATTTTAGAGGATTGAAATTAGGTATAGTAAAATGTGAATGTTGATTATCACAGTATATTTTTAATGCAAAGTTTGGTGAATCAATTTGTGCATTGGATAGAACTTTCAAAATAATCGTATGTGTACACAACAGTTCAATTATAATTACTGGCGAGTGAATGGAATGTTAAAAAATTAACAAAACAAATGGTCACATGAGGATATTGGTCAGCACAGTACATTGCGCTGCCTAGCTATTCATTATTCTTGATAGAACTTAAAGCATGTGTTAGACTTCTTTAATCCAATTTTCTACCAAACCAACTCTCAACTATGAATTCACGGATGGACGGAAGTGAACAAACAATACGATAATCATATTGTAGCTCCACCTCCATGTCTACTATCAGAGAGTGAAATGTGCGAATGATAACTATTGAAAATTTCGCGTTGGCTCTTAGATATAGATCTTC
>JABUQX010047694.1:0-12143 GCA_015478945.1 Trachelipus rathkii | reverse complement strand
CCCTAATCTAGCACTTTCCTATCCCTGCAGTGTTGGAACTCTCACATGTTCCCAACCTTATCTTCCGAAAAAAAGGATTATGCTTACTTCTGATCGCTTCTAACTATTCGCCCTCTTTTAGCTCTTCACTTTCTGTAATTCATCTATAGATCTTTCCAATACCCTTCTCAATTCATTCTTAGATATCGTGAAACTCAGCTCCGATCGCCAGGTACGCTCGCGTTGCACGAAGTACATAACTGCGATCGATTATAATTCCTATCTAACCGATTTATGGTTTCGCTCTTAGAACTTTATCATGGGGTGTAAGAATACTTAATCATTTCTATAGTATTCTATTGATGTAGTTTGCTGTGTAGCAGCATGCATTTGGATACTATTTCCATCAAAGCATTTGACCGAGGGTTTGGTATGCACGGCGTCATCTATCTTCTTCCTCCAAGTCTCCCCCCTTGGGTTCTCCTTTCTTTGCTACTTATATTCTAGTCTTCTTCAAATTGCTCAATTATCGGCTGTTTGTTGATGGCGACTTCTTCTTTTTCTGTCAATATAATTTTTTTTTTTAATTCATTTGGTGTATTTTCCTTCTATAGGTTCTTTGTATTATCTTTTTCCTACTTTATCCTACTTTTTCATTAATTTATCTTCTCACCTGCACCTCTAACTCTATCCACTCGATTCCGATGACTCGACCCTTCATTCTTTAAATCTCATATCAATTCTACTCCTTATTTTACTTCGGGAATTGCCTCTCGTCTTAATCTTTCTCGATTTTATTCTGACTGATGGTTATAAAATAATACTTTGTGAATTCAATTCTTAAAAACCAAACTTTTACAAATCTCCTTCTTCAAAATACCTTCTAACTTTTCCTATCTCTTTCGGACGGTTCTCTCGTCTCTTCCTGTTGACAATATAAACATTCTGGGCCTTCATAAACAAAAAATGTCTTGGAAACCTACATCACAACGGTTGCTAGGGCGGCGTCAAAGAACTGGAAGTTCTGTTTAGACTGTTGATGACTTTCCTCCTTCGCAGCTGCTCTCGCTTACAAAGTCTATCCAGCGGCCATGTATGGAGTACTACTTTCATCTTATCTGGGGGGGGCTCTGGTTTCACCCGGCTTTGGACAGGGTCGAGAGTTAACGGCAAAAAGGCTTATAAACTGTTCTGTACTTGCCAGTTCACTTGACCTCTATCTTTGCGGCGCGATGTGGTGCTTTATCTCTATCCTATAGTACCGCAGTGGCAAGTGCTCGAGGAAGCTTATCACTCGCGTCCACCACCTTTACGACGCCTTCGTAGCACAATAAGTGCTGTATCTGCGCACGAGTTATTTGTGTTGACATTTGGTAACTCCAGGCAGTTTGCATGTGTGCTTCTTCTTTCCCACCATTTCCTTCTGTTTTGCTGAATTCTCTTCCATCTTCCGTATTTCCTACTGAATTTAATCTCCTCACTTTAAAGCCTGCGTCGGTGCTCATATGCGTAAATTTGCGCACAGGGTAACTTTTGAGAGTACTACCACATACCCTCCTCTGCCCGTGGATGTGGTGGACAACTGTGTAATAAAAAAAAATCCTTGAATGGGCAGATATGTGGCAAATGAACTGTATTGAATCTCCTATTCCCCCATCCAAAACATCATTCAAGATTATCTCCCAGAAAATCGTCTTCTTTTCAACATTACCTCAGATGGATCATATGTTCGCAACCACACAAATTATTGACCTATTCAAGCTTAAATTTTAACCTTAGACTTCTAGTACTCACACACACAAAATCTACCATTGCCCTACCACCAACTCACTCAGTGGCATATTGCAAATCTTTCTTCCCCCTTCTCATCTTTCCACAGCACACAAAACTTACATTTTCAACCTACACCACTCATTTTCACCGTTTCCTTTCACTTTGTTTCAGTCACAGCGAGCAAAATCAAATTTCCTTCTAAATACATCCATCACCTCTCTCCTCATCTCCTTCAACATTTATTCCTCTGACATTATCATATACAGATACGATCTCATACCATTTTTGCCAAGGATAGAAGCGGCGCTTTACTGCGATCACGACCTTCTCGGAGGCATGCATTAGCATTCCTGAGCAAAGATAGTGTAGTAGCAAGCAACCTAACTACCACCGTCCCTTAGTCGCTTCTACGACACGCAGAGACATACGATGTGGTCAATTTTTTTCTCCCTACAATATGGATTAAGGGATAGGGAATGTCTGCAAGATGTTGTCTAGAGAGGGGTGTGGATATAAGTATGTGTATATGAAATATGTGTTCTGAGGATGAGTGGATATGAACGAATAACAGAAAGGCGAACCATTAGGCATTGGAATGTCATACATACCATATAGCAAATGGATATATTATATATATATATAGTATATATATATATATTATAGGATATATATATATTAATATTATATTATATATCTATATATATAATATAATATATATATATATATATATATATATAATATATATATTATATATTTATATATTATATATTATATATATATATATATATATATATAATATATATTATATATATAATTTATATATATAAATTATTATTATTATTTTTATTATTATTATTTTATTATTATTATTATTATTATTATTATTATTTTATTTAGATTTTTAATATTATTCAATAATTCTTTAATATTTCTTCAATTAATCGGCAAAAAATGACGATGACGATTGCCGAGACCTATGATGACCGATTTTAAAAAAATATTTGGCCGATTTTCCGATGACGATGACGATTACGATTAATCGTCCCATCACTAGTATACAACATACCTCATGCAAAAGCCTTAGCTTGCACTCCAGATACTTTAGATCCTTTTTACTTTCACCAATGATTTAATTGCACAGCACCTTCCTGCCATTCACAACTTTTCCTACACACTGCATCTTTATATATATATAAATATATTATATATATATATATAATATTATTATATATATATTATATTATATATATATATATATATATATATATATATATTATATATAATATATATATATATATGTATATTATATATATATTTTATTATTATATATATTATATATATATATATATATATATATAATATAATTATTATATTATATATATATATATTATATATATATTATTTTATTATATAATATATATAATATATATATATATATGTATATATATATATATATATATATATACTATATATATATATATTATATAGTATATAATCATACCCACCTCTCTCCCAAGACTAGGGGTAAGGTGCTCAACATGCACCAGGAACAGAAAAGTAGTAAAGAATTATGATGCAAGCCAATAATAAAAAAAGCCCATGCTACCACTCCCCTTATACAATTTTGTGTTATATTTATTATTATATATATATAATTATATATATAATATATATTATTTATATATATATATATATAGTATATATATATATATTATATATTATAATATATATATATATTAATATATATATATTATATTTCTTGCCCCTGGCCCACCTTATTGGAGGCCACACCGCCTCCAGAAAGCCGGCCACTTGCATCTGGGCGGTTCCATAGGTCGGAGATGAGAAGTTATCAGCCAAAGTGGTATTGGGGCCATCGAGAGCAGGCACTCCAGATGGAAGTGCTCTCATTTGTGTCCCTGGTTGATTTTACGACATCTAGATAGATGGGGGATAATAACGCTTGTCTAAGTCTTGAATCTAATTATATTGCAAAGATTTGGGTGGTGACTCTGATCTGCTCCGGGGAGGTTAATTTTCTCTCTGGACAGGATCTTCTGTAGGGGAGATGGTTGGGGATGGGGTGTTTAGTAGTTGTTAATGGGGTGGTTTTGTAGATTATGTGTTAGTTATATGGTATGGATGATAAGTATCAGACCTATTGGGGGTGGGGGGGGATGTTGTTGTAGATGTCAAAGTTTGGCTGGTGGGGAGGGGGGGGGGGTGGGGGGGTATTTGGTGGCATGGATGGGGTGGATTGGGTATTTTCTGTGGGAAAAATTGTGTCCCTTATCCATCTCCAAGTGGGTGGGATCGGAAGGATGGTGTGCTCCTTCGATCAATGTTAAATTGCCGGATGGTTTTTTGTACATCAGTGATTATTCTAAGGGCAGTGTTTTGTGTAACTTGTAGTTTGTTTAAGTTGGATTGTGATAGTGCTGGGAACCATGCTAGGGAGGCATAGTTTATATTTGTTCTAAGGAGTTGTTTGTAGATTGTGGTAAGGGTGTGTTTTCTGTCGCTGAAGTTGTGTTGGGAAAGGGTTCGGAGGGTGTTTAATTTCCGTTGGGTTGAGGAGGGATAAAACTTTTCATGGTTTCGACTTTAGCTGGGTCAGGGGATATTCCATCTCTTCCTATCTTAAACCCTAGATAAAGGACTGATGTCTGTAGAAAACTACACTTAGACAACTTTACTCTCAAATTATTTTCTCGAAATGCTGTAAGAACTTTCCTCAAATTCTGAAAGTGTTCTTTTACATTCTTGCCCATCACTAGGACGTCATCAAGATACACTTGTGCAACCGGTCCTAGGAGGTGATTCAACGCCCTTTGCATTGTCCTAGCATAAATCGAGGGTGCATTCTTATGCCCAAACATAAGTCGGGTGCGGCAAAAATGCCTTTTCTAGTTCTAAATGCCATTAGCTTTTGTGTCTCTTCTTCGACACCTTGTGAGTTATACGCGTCGATGAGGTCGACCGAGTAAAACACCGTGTTACCTCCTAGCGACGTAAATATCTCTTCTATGCTAAGTAGTGGGAACACGTCTTGAACGCTGTATGAATTTAAATCAGGGATGGCAATTTTAGTGATTTTTTTGATTTTTTTAAAAAAAATCAATTTGTGATTTTTTTGATTTTTTTTATTTTTTTCTATTTTTTCAGATTCGTAACGTCACGCGATATATAATTTGTAACTTGCAAATTATATTTCGCGTGACGTTACGAATCCAAAAAATCAAAAATATCAAAAAAATCAAAAAAATCACATTGATTTTTTTTAAAAAAATCAAAAAAATCACTAAAATTGCCATCCCTGATTTAAATACAAATATATATCAATGCAAACTCTTGGTTTAGGAGAGTTCTTCTTTGTCACTAGCAATAATGGTGAACTATGTGGACTATAACAGGCTTTTATATAACCCTTTTTTAATGCTGCATCTGTGAAATTATCTATATCTTGTAGATACTTATGGGGTAAACGGTACTGCTTACGAAATATAACCGCTTCAGGAACTTCATTCTCCGTGTCCCCGACGTTCTCCTCACCCTGCTGCAACAACTCGCAACGCGTAGATTCTCTTACGCTTGGCGTTGCAGAAGAAACCTCACTCAAATCCTCTCAGTTCAAATCCGTTTCCGGCTCTGATCCAAAATCTATCAACCAGCTACACTTTGGCTCCGGCAAAATCCGCGATAGGTCGAGGTCACGACCACACAACTCACCCATCTGAGATTTCTACTTGAGTTGCTACCTCTCTTCTTGTACCATGACCAATCAGTTGGTCGCGACAAATCAAGCACACACTGCACAAAATCGAATCCGAAGTACGATCGCCCCCGTCAATCAACGCCTGGAATAGGTCCCCCCCCACATGAAACTCACTGCCTGCCGAACCCAAGAACCAACCAAACCCCTTACTCTTTCTCCCAACTCCTCTACCACCCCTTCTAGATCCTGAAATGCACCTCCACTCCCTTGACAAGGGAACCTCTTCCCTTTCTCCGCACCTCTAACAGCGCGACCTTCCAACCCGACCACTCCCTCAAGGATGCGACAACCCCTTTTTCCGGAACCCACCTTGGAAACTGATCATCTCGTTGATCCCCCACATCGCTAAGGTCACCACTACTACCCTGTTCTCTCTCTTTACTTGAGAAAAGGTAACTACCCTGATCATCTCTACTCGAAACAAAATAACTGACCTTGAACAACCCTCGCCGCGGAACAGAGAACCCGAGAAATATGAGTCACTATCAGATGTTATCCCTGATCCAGCAGAAAGCACCGACTCCCCCTCATCGTCCGAGTCACGAACCTCCACCCTCTCTACAAGGGAGTAGTAATCCCTTAGGTACTTAGGCGGCTGGATCCAGGGTTTCAGGTGACGATGATGAACCCTCTGCTCCGCAATCTCTTCACCCCTGGACTCCGCAATCTGATAGGTACCCCATTCTCATTTACCTTCCGGACATAAAAGGGGCCGGTATACCTTGCTTTTAATTTTCGGACAACACTCCTATCATTTAATACCCTTTTCCGCAAGACAAGTTGCCCCACGCGGAATGGACAAAAATTCGGGTGTCCTTCAATCCATTTGTCTCTTTCTTGCCGCGGGATGGGGGCGACCATCCCCTGATTATGGTTTTCCTCCAACAATCGTGCTGATGGAGTCTTCCCTGTTTTGCGATGCATGGTCGAGTTGTACGTGACCAATGCCTTCGTCAGGAGGTTGTCCCATTCCTCTCCCCGCTCCTCCACCAGGCTCAGCAAAATTTCCCCCACTGTGCGATTGACACGTTCAACGGCTCCGTTGCTCGCTGGTCTGAGCGGACTCGTGAACACGTGCGAGATGTTATATCGCTCGAGCAAGTTCTCAAACTCCAGCGCTCTAAACTCTGGCCCATTATCCGTGAGAATTCTCTCCGGCACTTGCAACAGGGATGGCAGGATGTCCCCTTTTTTTTTTATTATTTCAGTTATTATCTTTCATTATTTTATTTTGTTTACTTTTCATTTCATCTTTTATTATTATTTAATTTTATTCTTTATATTTTTTTATATTTTTATTTTTTTATTAGTTTTTTTTTATCTTATTTTTTTCTTTGTTATTTTTTATCTATTTTTCTTTTCTTTTCTTTTTCTTTTTATTTTTTTCTATTTCTTTTAATATTTAATTTTATTTTCTGTTTTTATATTTTTTCATGTGTTTATTTCTAATCTTTCTATAATTATTATTATTATTTTTTTTATTTTTATTATATTATTTATTTTTCATTATGATTTTTAAAAATATTTATTTTTTTCCTTTATTTTTTCATTTTATTTACTTTATTTTTTTTTATATTTATAATTTTTATTATAATTTTTTTTTATTCAAAATTTTTTTATTTTTCTTCTTTTTTTTTTTTATTATATTTTTTTATATTATTTCTGTCCCACTCCAAAATGGTAACAATGGTCTGAGCTCTTTTATCTCGAATGGGGCGTGCCAACACCCACTTGCTATAGATCCACGAACCCTCCTTTGGGTTTTCTCCTTCTCTTTGCTTACTTATGTCTAGCTTTCATTCAAGTCACTCAATATCGGCTGTGGTTGATGGAGCGACTTCTTTTTCTGTCAATAGTGGTTGTTCCTCAGGGTTCGGTCATTATTCTCCTACTTTATTCTTTACTTTCATATAATGATCTTCTCACCTGCACATCTAACTCTATCCACTTCATAGCCGATGGGACTCGACCCTTCACTTCATCTCATTTCAATTCTGCTCCTTCTTTTACTTCTAGAATTGCCTCTCGTCTTAATCTTTCCAATTCTATTCTCGCTGATCTGGATAGAATTTTCTATTGGGGTCGTCTCAACCTTGTGAAATTCAATTCTTTAAAAACTCAACTTCTGCAAATCTCCCTCTCTAAGACACCTTCTAACTTTTCTATATCTTTCGACGGTTCTCTCGTCTCTCCTGTTGACAATATAAACATCCTTGGCTTTAACATAAACAAAAAAATGTCCTGGAAACCTCACATCACAACGGTTGCTAGGGCAGTTTCCAAAGAAACTTGGGAGTTCTGTTTAGGCTGGGAAACTTTTTTTCCTCTTCTCAGTTACTCCAGCCTATACAAGGGTCTCATCCGCCCTTGTATGGAGTACTGTTCTCATATCTTGGGGGGGATCTGGTTCACCCGGCTTTTTGGACATTTTGGTCGAGTCAAAAAGCATTTATAAACTTGTCCTGTACTTTCCAGTTCACTTGACCCTCTATCTTTGCGGCGCGATGTTTGGTACTCTATCTCTTTTCTATAGAGTACCGCAGCAGCAGGTGTTCGAGCGGAACTTACCACTTCGGTACACCACCTTTTACAAGACGTTCCTCGTAGCACAAGGGTGCTGTGTTCTTGCGCACTAGTGTTTTGTGTGGATCTTGGTATCTCCAGGCTAGTTTCTGCGGTGCTCCATTTTTCCTGCCACCTCTGTTCTGGGAAATTCTCTTCCATTTTCTGTATTTCCTGCTGAATTTAATCCCCTCACTTTAAAGCCTGCGTCTGTGCTCATCTGCGTAATTTGCGCTAGCGGATGATACTTTATTGTGCAACACCCCTTTTCTGAATAGGGCTCTGCCCGTGAGTGGTGGTGACAACTGTAAAAAAAAAAATAAAAAATAAATAAAAAATATAACAATATTAAACTATTTAACATTTAAATTATAATTATAATTATATTGGACAAGCATTCCTGTGTTATCTTCTAAATATTTCTCTATATGACCTTTTAGTAAACTTTTCAGAACCTTTAAACCATAGATGGGGTTAAACTAATTGGCCCAATGAATGATTCCCAAATCTTCCTTACTACCTTTTCTTATAAATAGGCACAACATATGCTGTTTCCAGTCATCTGGTACTCAAATGTTATAGATCACTTAAAAATCAAATACAGTGCATTTGCAATGCTGATACTACCCTCTTTCAGAATTCTACCATATATCCCATCAGGCCCTGCAGCTTTACCTAGATCAATATGGTCTAATAAACGTTTAATATCTTTTGCGTCAAATTCAAATTCTGTAAGTCTATTTGTTACATGCATACAAGAACTATAGTCTCCAAACTAATCTAATTTTTCCTCTGTAAACACTGAAGCAAAATAAAGCATGAAAATGTTGAATCCAATGCCTTATCTGAACTCACTAAAATTTCATCAATTTTTAATTGGACCAATTGTCTTTCTTATTTTTAAATTATAAAAGCTAAAAAAACTCCTTCATATTACTATTCCTTGCAAATTAATTTCTGCCTCTCTCTTTGCCTTTCTTATAGACTGGTTAAGTTTTTTCTATTTTCCATAATTTTCTAAAATTCATCTGTCCCTATTACTACCCTTGATATTTTTAAAAACAATCTATGGCTTTTCATTAAATTTTCTCTTCTTATCTCTCTATGTCCCCATAACAGGTTTTTCTCTTCGCCACCCTTAATAGTTTATCTTTAAACATTACTGACTAATATTCATTAAAAATTTGCTAAAATGTTCCCACATGATAAAAACAGTTTATGTCTTAAAACTCTTTATCCAGTAGTTATACTAAGCTATGTTCGTAATTGGAAAATCACCATTTGAAATCTAAGATCCTTCCTTATTAACTTGCAATTTGGCCCCAGATATCCCATTCATATTAAATCTAATTATATTACGTTCACTAAGTCCTAAATTCTCCTCAACTCTAAACCTCACCCACCATACTTTCATCGTTATGTTAATACTTAATGTCTATATGCGTCGTGTCTTTGTGAGTTTTCATGGACCATGGCTTCAAAAAGTTATCTAGATACAATTTTATAAATACTGAACTACTATGCGTCCGTATTAGGACAAAGATCCCATTGAATGCCAGGAAATTTAAAATCACCCATTATATGACTATACCTTTTCTTTTTACTTGTGGCATGCTGTCTCAATTCTACAATTTCTGGTCTAATTCTTGACCTGGCCAGGAGGTTCTATTAAAAATTGCCACCTATTCAATGATTTATTGAACAAAGGATATCTACCATACTGATCCACATATCATGATTTAGTTTAAAGTCAGTTCATTAATTACAGATGAATAATGCTTTTAATATTAAAGCGCCACACCCCCACCCTTCTTTCCTCTACGCTGGTATAAATAAAGTGAATATCCGTCTATTTCATATTCCTGAAAGGAGTCTCCATATAATTCTTCATTAACCCATGCCTCAGTTATGCAAATAAATATCTTATTTATTGTATAACTAATCAGCTCATCTTTTTTATTTATAAGTCTATGAGCATTTGTGTAAAAGCATTTGATATTCGAAATGCGCTATTTTTATTGCTATCATCCTTATTTGAGCCTGTAACAACACTAGTTTTATTTATATCACCACTATTACCTTTACCATTGCTATTATTCGTATCCAGATTTAGCCCATCACCATAGTATACACTAAGTCTACAACTAAAAGAATCAAAACTATAGCTTAAGTTTAAACTTAAACTTTCAAGCTTTAATAACTTTAAAGTAACATTCAGTTTAACCTTTAATAACTACTGTAACTAAACACCATCCTATTTGACTAGGTCAAAATATAAACAAGTCAGTCTTATCCAATTCAATCTTTTCTTAAATGTTACAATCAAGTCACACTCAATAACCTCCTTTGGCAAACCATTCCAAAATTTAACAACCCTGTTACTGAATGAATGCTTTCTTGTTTTTTTTTTCTTACTAAGCCCCCTGGTTTCCCTTCCGTGCTCTACTATTAAGAACTCATTGGTCTCTGCATTATCAAGAGATGTAAATATTTTTGTAGACTTGTTTTTCGTGTCCCCCTGAAAAATCGCCTGTGCTACAGAAAACATTTCCTAACTCCTTCAGCCTCTCCCTTTTTCCTCCCCCATCATAGCTCTTACCCTCAAAACCCAGAAATCATCCTGTTGAGCTCTACGTTGCACTCTCTCTAGCATATCTTAAGTCTTTTCTTTAAATAAGGAGCCCAACTTGTGACAATACTTCTTAATACTGGCCTAACATTTGATATTATTACAGTTTACTTTATAACTCCTTGGCTCTTATAACAGGATTAGCGATTTTTTTATTATGCCAGCCATCTTTTAGCTTTATTCCTTGCTTCCAAACACTGATTAGCTACTTTCAAATTACTGCTTATTAATCACACCAAAACTTTTTTCATGGCCACAGACTCAAGCCAATCAGCATTCATATCATAGTTAAAACTTTGAGTAACCTAGGTGAATATCCTTACACTTTTTACTATTAAATTCATTGCCACTTATCTGCCCACCAAGAAGTATATAAAGATCATTTTGAATTTTTATACACCCTACACTATTCCTAACTGAGGTAGCATTTTGGATATCATCTGCCAAACTTAGAAAACCTTTACAATTCATTGTCCTTGGTCTGAATCTATATATATATATAATATATATATATATATATTAATATATATTATATAATATATATATATATATATATATATATATATAATATATATATATATATATATATAATATATATATATATTATATATATATATATATTATATATATTATATATATATATTATATATATATATATATATATATATATATATTATTACTAATATATATATATAATACTATAATTATATATATATATATATATATGTATATTATATATATATATATATATATACTATTATATACTGATATATTGAGGAACAATATTTGGCCCCAGCATCTGAACCGCTGAGGGACACTCACTCTTAACTATTTTCCCCTGATGGACTTATTTGTCATTTAGTTGTACACAGTTTTCTATTCCACACCACTAATAATCCAACCATGTACCACCCCACCTATACCACATTGCAATTAACTTACTTCATTCAGGTATGTGGGGAACCTTATTCAAAAGCTATGCTAAAAGTCTAAATTATTATAATATCAAGACTTTAGCAAAGCTTTTGATAAGTTCCCCCACATAAGGATGATGAAGTTATTGCAAGACAAAGTAGACTCATCCCTGGCCCAGGTGGGCCACACCATACCCCCTCACAAAAACCCCACCATCACTCCTATTATGCTTTGCCAAACTTAATTTCTCTACTCCAGGCTAATGATTTACGGACTCAATCCACTTTTCTTCGTTCTCCCAGCCGTTGATCCCAGCACACTCACCATTTATCCATCTTAACAACCAAACTTCATCCAGTCCTTTCCTCATGACCAAAACCATCTCAATGTACTTTCATTTTTCTCTCATTTACCCCTTCTTCACGCCACCACAACTCTCTAATACATTCATTCTCATTTTATCAATTCTCACAACTAACACGCCCCTAAGATTTGTCCATCTAAACACGT
>JABUQX010047692.1:0-18305 GCA_015478945.1 Trachelipus rathkii | reverse complement strand
TAAATAATATATATTATATATCAAGGCGCGGCTTAACGGGGGAAGCACAGGAGGACGGGCCTCCTCTAAAAAAAATAAAAGCAAACTAATATAAATAAAATAATTCAAATTATTATTTAACTTTACAAAATGTAAAATAATGTTTTAAAATGTATATACAAGAACGCTAATTTTTTACCAATTAGGATCAGTTTATTCTCATTGCGAAAACCATTATTTTATGTGTGAAGATCAATTGCGACTGGAGAATTTCGATTTGTGAGATATATATATAATGCTTTCAAAACACACTGGTTGTCATCGAGGCTAAAAGAACCTTATTCATTATTTCTTCGGCTCTATTTGATGGATTTTTCAAGAAAAGCCTCCTCTCGAACAACCGTCGAATAAACATAACTCGCCAAATTTGACAACTTTATACTCAATAAGTAGAGTTGCCCCTTTGCATAAATTATGTGAAACAAAATAAAGAAAACTATTTTTTTAAAAAAAATTAAAATAAAAAAAACTTATTTAATTAAATAAATCATATATATATATATATATATATAATATATTATAATACTATATATAATATATTATATATTAATATATATATATAAATATACTATATATAATATTAATGATAATAATAATAATTAGAGAGACGAGAGAAGAGAGAAGAAGAGAGAAGAGAGAGAGAGAAACGAGAGGAAGCAGAGTAACGGATAGAGAGAGGAGAGAGAGACGAGAGCAGAGAGAGAGAGAGAGAGATTAGAATAAATTTACTTATATTGAACCCGGATGCCAAAGGTAGTAAGAAGCGAAGCCGAAAAAGATCCCAAGACTTGGGGACTTCATGCGGGGGCAAACGCTTAGTGTTCGATCACGTAAATATTTCTAAGTGTGATTAGAGGCTGTCAATCAGTCTACGATTATTCATCTAGGTTTAACTCTATAAACCTGCAACGGTATCTAGATCAAGCCATCCTCCCTATGATTAGAAACGTAGATAATGTCATCAGACCATGTAAAGTAGATGCAAACCCGTGAGTTTTAGTGATATGCATATGACACATAATATGTACAAACTTCCTACGCGATGCAATAACATAACGAGAGGAATGAAAGGAAACTAATCCAAGGAAGAGCAAAAGATCCCATACGAAGACGGGTAAGGAAATAAATTAAAGTAAATTCAATTGTTATGAGTTATATAATTTAAAAGGAATTGTATATTTACAAGTATTTATTTTTAATAGGGAATGGGCCTAGAGACTAGGGCAATCTACTCAGGAGATAATTCCCAGGCTGGCTTACGAAAAAGATAATAATTAGGTGCGTCGGATGATGAGTTCAAACGGAATTCGAAACAGCAGTTAATAAATTCAAGCGTTCTCTTTGCCTGCTAGAACCAAGTTGGAATTAGGTTTAACCCATCGCCTAAAGTTGCGAAATTATGCAGAGAATCTATAAAAACTATTTATAATGGTATTTATAAAGAATAATGCATTTTAGAAATGGTTTACCTTCTAAACACTTCTGTTATATTCCTTTAATATAACAATTTGGTTATACGGTAATATTTACTCGAATTTCTGTCCTCAATATTTTTATTGACAATTCTATGATGAATTATTGAAGATATTCTACTTGCAACTACCAGATGTCCGAAGCCGAATGCTCATTGCGTTTTACTATTGACGTTTAATTTCCTCAGTTGCTAACTACTTTGTATCCTTAGATCTCACGAACTATGCCAGATGAATTAAGTGGACCAGTAGACGAAAACAAAGGTGATAAGGATTTGTGCATTTTATAAGGAAAAATAATCTGGCAACACGTTAATCTTATAAATAATTGTTAGGCTAATAATTAGATTAGGGACGATATATTTCACTTTGGAAGAACCAAAGGTATGTAAAATAATGAATAAAAGGTTTAAATATAAAGTTAATGTGTTGTTAAGAAATACAATAATATTTGATAAATAACTAATTAAAAGAATAATCTTTTGCCTTGTTTATGTTCCTCACGTTTTTGTTAGACCTTACTTTAAATTGATCCGAAAGCTTAGTTAAACTTAGCAACTTGACGAATTATTTGAGGTCTTATTTAAACAGACAATCCACTAACCAGGATTTTATAAAAGCGAAAACAGTCAGACATCTAATTAACAATTAGCTATATTATAAACTATAACTATAATATATATATATAGTATATACCTAATAATACTAAATACATATATACTATAATATACATATATATATATATATTATACTATATTACTATACTATATACTATAGATATTCCATTGGCAATTCATGCTAGAAACTGTACTGTTCCAGGTAAACGATACGTTTAAAAAAGTTTTAGGTGAGTTTTTATTTACGCGTACCTCGCTCTCTCTCTTCTCTCCGCTTATATATATTTATATTGCAACTTATAATATTGATTATATCAATATACAATTAAGTAAGATAGGCAATGCTATCAGCATACGACTATGAGATCATTAGTGACCTTGAACGAATAAATTGTTGAGAGCAACCACATCTTCATTGCTAGAGCCCGTTCATATATTTTAGATTGTTATTCATTATTATATGATTTTTTGATTTTGAATGATATTCGATATATCAATAATATATATATATAATAATACATATATATATAACTATCATATACCTATAATATATTATATATATTATATACTATATATATATATAACATAACCCCTTAATGGTATATTATAATACTAATATAAGTAATATATATATACTATATAACTATAAAAGAAAGCAACTTACTACTAGTTACAATACTACTACAATACTACGTATCATATAATATACTACTACACTATACTATATATATAGCTAAATATATACTGCGTCAGTATCTTCTAAATTTATACCTGCTCACACAGTACCTGTAGTAGAGAGAACCGGCCAGACCTACCACCTACAGTAAATAAACAAATGATACTCCATTTAGACCATCCAAGCCGAAAATTACTAAGGAAATGAGGAGATTCTAACTGTATTATATTTCTTTTTTTTCGTTTTTTTTTTTGTTTTTTTTTTTGCGAAGTAATAAAAAATTTTTTATTATCCAAACAAACGAATCACCAACGGGGGAGACTAATCCCCCCCCTCCGGAGATGTCTCCGAGGAACCCCGCATACTTTCTGGTCTTGGTCGTCGCCGGGGATATCCTCCGAACCATTCCCACAGTCCGGGGTAGAAACGACTCCCCCCCTCTGTCCCCACGCAGGCTCCGACCGCCCCACCTAAAATTATAGAGTGCAAAACATAATAGTTCCTTTTTTCGAGAAATTTCAAGTATTCTTCATAGGCGGCTTCAGAGCCGACGGGGGCCGACACGTAGGAGGGGACGTTTTTTATATACCCGCGGAGGGGCACCCAATGGTCAGGAAAGGAACACCCAACGCGACACACACCACAAGGGCACACAAAGAGCGGGCAGAGGTTCCCGAGAGCACCATTCCACCGGAGGGAGGAACTACAGTCCCCCCCGTCGTCCACCGCGGGAGGCCGAGAGTGACCCCGACTCCTGCATCTTTACGGTTTACCCATGGGTATTCTTTTTTAGAAACATTAAAAAAAAACAAGAATAGTTAATTTCAAACATTAAAACAAAAAAAGAAAAATAAAAAAAAACAAAAAAAGTAAATCCCATCTCCTCTAGAATTTTCGGCCTTTGATTCCACCACACAATATATTAATTGTCTTCCTAACTGTAGGATCTGCCGTTCTACTAGCTTACATACTGTTGACTTAAGCATAAAACAATTCTGGCACAACCCATCCTTAGTACAAAAGCCACCACCCACTGCAAAGGACACTTTTTCATAAACTGTGCAAAAGTGCACAACATAACATCGATAAAAAAGATCCACTTAAAAATTATTAACAAAAGCCTCACCTGACATATTCATAGACCTACCTTAAAGTAAAAAGGTGTCAAAAGTTGATAAAAAAATATACGAAAAATTAATGCGAAGGCATATCTAGGATTTGGCCTATTATAATAATTATTAAATTATTATTATTCATTATATATTATTAATTTATTATATATTATATAGTTATTAATGTAATTAATTAATTATTGATTATTTTATTATTATTATCATATATGTAATTCAAATTATTATTAAAATTTGTACTAAATATCTTAAAATTAGACTGCTGTTAATATTGTGGAGTAAATAACACCAAATAGCCTAATTGATTTAAAAATTTTGTCCAAAGAAATTGGCTAAATACTAATAGTGCAGTTTACTTACAGACCTGTCTCTATATTTCTAATGTTCTAATATACATTTAGAATATTTAATTAACTGTAGATGCCAAATGAGGGTTGAAAAGCTATGTAATTATGATATGCAAAACTGGAGAAAATAATTTGTAATTATTATGCAAATTGGACTTTGATATCTTGAATTAGGTAATAGTAGAGCAGAGGGGTGTCACCCTCGATTTTTATGAAAATCACAGGATATACTTAAAAAATTAGTGAAAACGAAAAAAAAAATCATCACTCTCTTTATGGAAAAAGCTACAGCCCTCTCCAAAGTTGTTGAAACTCCTTATAGATTTTTCATTTCTGATCCATCAAGGTTAGGCTAGGTCTCATTTCAGGCCTTCTAGTTCAGGTTATGATAAATTTTGTTAGGTATACACAGAGAAAATTTATGTATACTTAACAAATCTTATCATAGCCTGAACTAGGATGGCCCTAAAATAAGCATGAGGCCCACAATTTAATTTATAAGAGGAAAGCCTATGGGGCATGCCGGCCTATAGCGAAAAATTCTAAAACTTTGAGAGGCCTTGTAACTTTTTGTCCTAAAGACTTTTAAATCATTCGTTTTTTTTAAGCTTCATTATTATTTTTAAGAGTATAAATCTTGGATTAAAAAAAAAAAAAAAATTAATAAGAAAACCCTAAGAGGTTTTCTAAAAAAATATTAAAAGTCTTTAACTTTTTTCCTAAAAAAGACTGCCATATTTGTTTTTTAATTCTCGATTATCTATTTTTTTAGAGTATATATAATATATAATATCTTATAATTCATTTATACATATTAGTGGACACCCTCTGCTCTACTATTGCCCTAGAATCATATTTGATCTCCAATGTAACCTTAGTTTTGTTATTTGTATGTAAAGAAATATATTTTTATCATTTATCTTATTATATAATATATATATATATTTATATATATATATATATATATAGTATATATAATTATATAATATATATATATATATATAATATATATATATAGTACATATAATACGTAATACTGTAGACAGCGACCCACACATTTTGAACCAAAAATTTTCTAGTTCAAAAGATTTCAAAGTTCAGAAAAGCTAAAGTTAAGATAAGTTTTTTAAAAAAATTCTTTAGTCAAGATACTAGCATAATGCAATAATTTGGCTACTAAACAATTTTCTTTAAAAAACCTAAACTTTAACTTAAACTTTTCTTTACTGGAAATTTTTTTGAACTTAGAAATTTATCGGTCTCAAAATGTGTGGGTGGCTGTCTACAGTATTCTATATATTCTAATACTATATATTATATATATATATATATATATATATATATATTATAATATATATATTATATATATATATATATAGTATATATATATATATATATATATAGTATATAATTTAATATATATATATATATATTGATTTATAATTCTTATTAAATGTATTACAGTACTATTAACAAGGGTTCACAACTTTCTGAAAGTCAGGGAAAGTCAGGGGAAAAAAATTTGGTCAGGGGTCAGGGAAAACGTTTTAAGATATGCTGATGAAAATCAGGGAAATTTTAAAATTTCAAAACATTTGAAGAATGATCCATGAACCAAGTTACATATTTTTTGATATAGTTTTTTTCCTTACTTGTATAATTGTGGGAATGAGAATGTATTTGATAAGTGAATTGGAAAAGGATTGGCGAGGAATGACATCCCTAAATCTACTTCTATCCTGTTTCTTTTCTATTTTTTTTGGTTCACTATTACCTACTATTTTTCCTATTCTGTTTGTAGAGCTGTTCCACAGCCTCATCCTTCCGATGAAAGGTGATTGTTAATATGGATGTGTTTTGACGTGTAAAATGACTTTATAAATTAAATCTGTTCATATCTTTCTTTTTAGGGAATTATACTTTTGAGGTGTTTATTTGAGGTTGGATGAAGGATTTTGCGCATTTGTTGTGCAGTAGAATATATATAGGTTATATTTATTTATATGAGAATTTTTTTATTTTTTAAATATTGATCTACAAACAAATAAAATAAACTTTAACTTTATTACGGGTGACCATGATGGTGGACGTCATAACCTAAACCTTGGATTCTATTTATACTGTATCAACAGATTATTACTCATTGTTACGTACTTAAAAATGATTATTGAAATAGATATATCTTAAAGTCAGTTAAAAATTGTGTACTACTGCTTATAACAACTCAACATAACTAAGCTTTTTTCTAATTATATTATAAGACTTTACTATAGATTAAACTTTGAAATTGACCAAGACTCTGTGGCTTGGTCAGGCTTAGTTAGAAAAGATATTAAGAAAGATTTACCTAGATATATATGCAGAGGTTGCGGTCATTATATCTATATAAGTTATCGAGCATCATATTATACATATATAATATTATATATATATATACAAGTCTATGTGATATTATATATATTTTATTTCAAGCCCTAAATAAATGCATTAATTAATAAAAATATTATATTATAAAGTATTACTTATGAGAGTATTTGTTACTGCGTAGTTGTTTTGTAAAGATTGATCAGAGAGTGATGACTATGGGTTTGGAATCTTAGGGGCGTGTATAGTTGTGAGAAGAATTGATAAAAATGAGAAATGAACGTATTAGAGAATGTGTCGTGTGGGGTAAATTAGAGAGAATAAATGAAAGTACGTTGGCATGGTTTCATCATGTGGAAAGATGGCATGATAAGTCGGTTGGATAAAGCGGTATGTATAGTGGTGAGACTGTCTGGGAATCGAACGCTGGACCGGGCGAAAAAAAGTTGATTTGAGGTCTCAGTAAAGATAATGCCTGAGGAGAGAAATATGTTCTGAGTTTGGCAGAGGGCGCGGAAGAAAGGGTGCATAAGTTCATGGTTGATGAATGGCGTAATGATTTTGTTCGAGGATATGGTGGGGCCCACGGGCCAAGGATTAACCCACAGAACGATCCCATTATGAGCCCCGACCTTAAAGCAAGCGACCGGTAATTTTTGAAGACTCACGTAAGGTATAAAGGCCGGGTGGCAGTCGGGAGTAGTCGACCGCGATTAACAACCCTGCGTAAGTCACTTAGTCGGACTTGTCGGAGTAGATTCATTCAAGAGAAGTGAATATGGAAAGGATCGGTATATATAAGTCGGTTAAGCGTCGGTATAACTTATTTCTAGATTTAAGTAAAGTCTTGGTATAAGAATTATTCGGAAAAAATTTATAAATGCTGACAATAAAGTTCAATAAATTTGTAGACTCTGTGAAAATGACTTCAATCACTTCATGTAAGTTTATTGATTTTCCTGTACTATTCGACATCCACATCAAACAAAAGCAATTGCAAACTTCAAGAGATTTTAATTTAATACCAGCACCTTTACTGTTATCAATTTGGATAATTCTAATAAATTCAACCTTTTCCTTTAGTTTATACCGTCTATATTTAAGATACTGAAGGAATAAAAAAAGACTTCATTGGTTCGGAAAGAGTAAATATTCTCTCACTTGACAATAGTATAATACTAGACTGTTGTTATTATTGATCCAATCTACAGGGTAAAGCTTAAACTGAAGAACAACAGACAAAAAGCTAAATCTGACACTTTGCAATTGTGGCCATGTATTAATGGTTGCAGAAGTTCAAGAGTAAAGATACATCTAACATATTTAAGATGAGTGTGGAAACTACAACTAATCCTCATAATAATCTGTTCACGCTCTCTCTCGAAGAAGACTCCTCGAAGTGAGATTGTGAACATGACTCTGCGCGCTAGACCTTTTATTGGAAGAGCGTTAGTCGAAAAGCTCGCATTGAGTTCTAGAGAGAGTCAAGTCTCTCTACCATAATCCTGTACACAATATTCCATAACTTTAAATAAAATTTCTTTGCTGCACTGAAAAGAAGTTGAAAAATTTTATGTACTTCGAAGAGTATCAAACATTGTACAAGAAGCTGAAATTGCTGTTTCTGTTAGTAACCTCCAACGCAAGTTAGCGTCAGAGATACTGACCTTTCTGCTCTTGCGCATTATGAAGGAATCAGACTTCGAAAAAGATGAGAAAAATGAAGGAGAAACCTGGCAGATGCATAATAATATTCTATTTTTTATAGGTAAAGAAAATATTAAGCTCTTTTTAATGTTTTCTGTAAATTTCATCAGATTTATATGTAAAATTCAAATGATGTTTCATAGACTAAATTTTGTAGATCTTTTTTTCGATTATAGATCGCTAACGTCTGTAAGAGCAATCCTTTATTTACTATGGTATAGTATATATTATAATATATACTATCGATATATATTTTTAAATATGAATATGAATATTAATTTTGATGAATAACGTGAAATTATTACAGTTAGTTTACATATCATTATAACTGTTATTATAGCTGATGATGATGAAATTATATTAATTTTAACTTTACAAATAGACTAGGAGGATTAAAGACACGTAATGGTGAAACATAATTTTTAATTCAAATAACCAAAAAGAAAAATAATTTTACTTTTGTTAAATAATAATATCTTTATATTTTTGATCTTCTTTAAACCACTAATTATTCTGACTTATACAGCTTTCTCTTAACTTGTTTATATGTGAAGCTATGAAATGTGATAAGAAGCCCGCTGACTGGTATGTGTCGTGCATGAATCGATGATTACTATTTTACATCTCGCTTTACACCCCCCCTTGCCCATGGTAAGAAGTGAATGCTAGTATTGATATTGGTATTTGAGTACAGCTGTTTATCTTAATATACAGTTGTTTATGTAATGAGCTCTTAATGTATTGTATATAAGATGTGTTTATGTCTATAATTCACATTTATTGAGTGAGATTAATAATGGATTATAATTATAGCCATTCAATACAGGAAAACTAAGCACCAAAATTTTTATCTGTCAGATACCACTAAAAATATATAGAGCTAGCTTGAAAATCAAATATTATTTTACCTAGCCTCTTAATAATATCAATTCCTATTAGTATATACAGTAAGAGTTATGGTTACCGATTGTGGAATTAAGTAACTTTTATTATAGATTTAGAGTTAAGGCTAAAGTGGAAGAGAATGGATCATTATTGAAAATCTAGCAATATTTTCGTTATGGTTCGTCTCGTTAAAATTTACACAATTCTCTAACATGGGTTGTATAAAAATCAGCAAGAAAATTTAGTAAATTTTAGTAATATTGCTACTCTATATTAATTACTGTTTTGTTCATTTTAATGAATGTGATCACTATCGTAGTACCGTAATTGCGTTCATCTTAAATTATTGTAATGTTATTTATCATATATATAATAATGAAATCATTATCTTATTTTTTTCTTCTTTCATTCAAATATAATATAATCCAGTGAATTGACTAAAATCTAAGAATTGTATTTATATTTATTTATACTTTTTATTCACTTTATAGATTGTAACTTATTATTATGAAAAATAAACGTGATCTCTCAATAAAATATATAAATTTTGTTATTATTATTAAGTGATATTAAAAAGTTTCGTATTTGATTGTTTATGGCATTATAGAAAATACCTACTTCTAATAGAGATATAACCACATTGTAGGCCGAGCTAATGACTTACTACACCTGCAGCTACCAGTCACTATTGTATTACTGGCTACTATATTATCAGTCATCATTAAATATATTATATTACATTGAATCTAGAGATATAATGATATATTTCTGTCTCTATCTTATTCTTATTTAATTACTACTATAATATTTACGAAAGTAGTGTTTGAGAATTCTTAACCCTTTAAAGACAAATAAATAAACTTTATTAGCAAAGAGTTAGACGATATATTACTATTTCATTCCGTGTCTAGTTATTATAATAAATAAATAATAAGATACTTTATTATTATAGAATAAGTATAGATATTCCTTAAGTGATTATATTATAGTGTTCATATTTAATTAAATAATAAGCATTCTTATGTATGCTTATTAAACTATCATAACGATATATTGATTACCATATTTAGCGGAGTCAGCTCCTCCCTTTCATCATAAAGTACTTCCATAACTCAAATAGCTCATTTTAAGATAATTATTCTTAATTATTAACACTATATTACCTCTTTTCGTTGCTCAGTTAGCTGACTATTACATGAGTGATTGAATAAAGTAAGAATTTCATCAAGATATTTTTTCCAAGGACCCCTGACGGTGCACGCCTTTCAACCTCGATATCTCGAGCTGCTCATATATTTCTTGTTACTTACTACTCAGGTCATTATCCCCCTAAATATTTCAGGTTCTTAAGCTGACCTAACTCTATGAGTGATTGACCATATTTACTACCATCTCTTTTCTGAGGCTATATTCCTCACTCATTGCTCATCTCCTCCAGATTGTCCTCGCTTACGATTCAACCTTTCCACGAGAGTCTCCCCTAATAACATTCCATATACTTACTCTTAGTATCTTGTCATACTTCTTCTACATCTATTATACTATTATCTCTAATATATCAATCATTTTCTAATTAATGTACTTATGTTATCTCACGTATACTCTTTCTCATAGATAGATCATGTTCCTATTATATACGTCCTCATCTACTCGACCTTCGCTTGTATTTAATTATAACGTCTCCTCTCTATTTATCCGATGTTTAGTCGCTATTGATTCATTCTATCTCGACTCCGGTTATATGTAGTCAGCACTAAGGTTTAGTATGGGAAGATCGAGTTATACTTTTTTAAAAATCACTATAATTTATTAAGTCGTCTCATTTCATATTCCTCGATGTTTCTTAATCTTCATCATGGGGCTTAACCGCTTTTTATTCATAATCTTATATTCTCACAACATCTTATGCCATGTGCTGTCGTGGTAAACATCTTGTGTCTAATTTCCACTCTCCTCCCTGCTAATTATCGAGTGTGTGAGAACAGGATCTCGAGAATCAATATTCTCCTGAGATGATTTATGCCGGCCCTGATTTACATCACTTACCCTTCTATACTGCTATGAATGCCCTCTACCTAAATCAATATCTTGCTACCCCTCCCGTCCTTATCCTCTTTTCCGTTACTGCTCTAAGAATCATCACTTCATGTCTTCCATTTTCTTATACTTATTAACACTGAGAAATTTATAATATCATCGCATTAGAGTAACGCATTCCAAGCTTTGAGGAGTATAAATACCTTTATTATATTTAAAAGTTCTGTCAACCCGTTACTTGGCATGCTCAGGTACTTAATAGACACGTTCATATTCCGAATAAGCATAAACGTAGCTCACAGGCTCTAATAGAAGGCAAGTACATGGACCGGTGCTAGAGTTTTAGTGACTATTTTTATTCCATGTCTGTATATAGACATTCTTTTAGTTGAAAATTTTGACAACTACAATTTTATCCCCAATAATGCCCCATCGGACGACAAACCTAAACCTACATCTCCCCATCTTACAACACTTACTCTTACAAACTCCCTATGCATACACACCAAACTCCTCGCTGATTATTACACAACATCACACCACCTCTCGAGTGAATGTCCCCTCACACTATCGTCACATCGGTCTCTACATGTCCATGATTCGATTCCGTCAAAAGACTCGTTTATCGTCCACACTCTCACTTGCCCCTCACAACTGCCGCGCGCCTCCCGGAATACTCAAAAATATTACTAGTACCGGACCATTCTATGCTGACAATACCCAATGAAATTAAGCAAAGGTCTTGTAATTAAAAATATATTAAGCTCTCTAATCTGTCGAGCTAACAGGATTGTGCTCTCATGGGGAACATAGGTAGAGATATCCTATTTGGACAATTACATATTTGTAACCTGATTTCAATTCTGTCCATAGGTTTTAAAATGTTTTTTGAATGTTTCACCGCTAAGCGTGGTAAGTTCTCGTTGATATGATGAAGACAACTTGCCGATCTGGTGCAACAACTTAAAAGAAAGTGATCTGTGATTACGTGTATTAATGGAGTTAAATGTTTGTAGGACTAATGCCCTGACTACGTCCAATAGTGTATATCTTCTATATATTAAACGTCCAGAACTGCAAGTTGGCGGGGCTTCACGTTTTTTTAGTCTTAGATATATTAAGTAATTGCTATCATATATCGTGTTCCAAATTGTTGTATTGACTAACCATTATCTACTAGTATATCTATATTCTAACCCACCTTAATTAAAGCCTTTATTCGTTATTGCTATAGGGGTTAGACACTCACTGAACCTTAGCTAAGAAGATTCACTTTTAGTTTAGTATGTGTTGGTCGTAATATAATTATATTTGACTCTTGTTTTAGGAAATTGCGACCTCAGATAGTGATGTTAGTGCTGTTGTGGCATGGGCCATGGCTGAGAGCAATCGCTGATTACTCTTGTAAGAATAGTCTGCTACAGTTGACTGGCGACGACTCTCGGACTAGGTCCATGTTGCCTCTAACTGTTCTTTTGTTCCTTATCTCTTTCTGAGGCCTAAAATGTACTATCGAAATCTATTAATATTAATATATTTAACTTTTATACTTGAGGAAAAACTAGATATATAAGATATATGAAAAGTATGAAAAGTCAATGAAATAAAGTTATTTAGAGGTGTTTAAGCTGTCGAAAATATCTACAGCGGCGTTAATGTATTCATCACCTGTTCTCACATTATTTTTTACATGTTATAATTTAAAGTATATTTATTAAAAATTGAAAAGTGAAAAATCTGAATTGTATACTATATATAGTATACAATTAATATGCCTAAGGCCGTAATCATATATTATTATTTAAAAGATAAATAAATAAGTAATAAGATTTAGTTCCCAGACTAACAAAATGGACTAAGGCTTTAACGATATATATAATATAATGGGCGACACAAGGTAGGTGGAAAATTCGATGGATTGTTACGACCAAATGAAATTTTTTTTAAAGTATGTTGAAGCTTAAGAGGAGTCATTCAAATGGTAATCTCATAAGTAAGATAAAATATCTCCAATAAATAAAAAACTTAATGAATCATTTTCAAGTCTTTATAGATACAAAAGCGACATTTTAAGGATATAACTTTACTTATTGTATTATAATCTTATTTCTGATTGCATTTAATTTTCATTTATGTATTAACCACTGGGACCGGTATATTTTCGGTGACAGCAACTGCCCTATAATCATATTGAAAATGTGATGTTTCTTTTTAGAAGGGTTTTCTAAGCAAGCAATTAACGAAACATTTTCAAACATTTTTGAATTTGCAACAGAATATCTGTCTTTCTTAGTATACAATGAACATAAGAAAATTATAATGCCTCTTGTGAGAATCAATTTATTAAGATTAATAATGAGAAAAGATATAGGGCAATTACAATTTAATTTTCTTGAGATTTTTCAAACCAGTTAGAGGAGCAAGTTCGTTCGAATCAAAATCCATACTTACTAATCTTTATAAAGTTACTTATTATTCCATCGACATCTATCCAAAATTTTGTCTAATTTTTGGAAATAAATTATAGTTTCCTTGTAGCATATTTACTAATTGTTAAGAATTTTAGTATTAACTCTGCTCAATAATGTGAAATCCATAAAACAATATTATTTCTACTACTTGAATAAGGTTCTTCTCAATAAATGCATAAACTTTTTTCAATTCTACTAATGGTAGAAGATAAAATTATCTTAGTCAAGAACTGCGCTTTAATAGTAAGTATGTTCATCAATAGATACTTCTACTAAATATATAACGAATGGAAAGTTGACATTTTTCCTTTCAAGAGGATCAAAGACACTTTAAAAATTATTTTTAATTTATATTGCAATGATAATTTATCTTTTTTATTTTTTTATTTTGATAAAATTTTTATGGTTATAAGGTTTATCCATTGATTTAAATGCTTCAATTTGATTTAAAATTGCATTATATTATATTAATAATATATATATATAATATATATTATATATATATCTAGGATATATATTATTAATATTTTAATATATATATATAATATCATATTATATATATATATTTATATAATATATAATATTAATTATAATTAATTTATAATATATAATATATATATTAATATATATATATATGATTAATATATATTTATATAGTATATAAATATATATATTATATATTAATAATAATATATAATATATATATTAATATATATTATATATTCTTAATCTTTTTTTTCTCTCCTGATAAAATTTTTTTTTTTTGCTACTTAATTCAATATATATATTTAATATAATATTATATAATAATATATAATTAATATATATTAATATATATATATAATATATATATATTTATATATATAATTAATATATGATATTAATTATATATATATATATATAATAATTAATATATATATATATATATTAATTATATTATATTATAATATAATTATATATATATATTAGCCTTTAACCTAAAACACCTACCGAAATTATGGAGTCCTGTGCTATACCTATATATATATATTATAATATATATATATATATATATATTATATATATATATATATTATAATATATTATTATATTATATATAATTATATTATAAATATATTATATATATATATATATTATAATATATATTAATATATATATATATATATATATATATTATATATAATTATAATATTATTGATATATAATATATATATATATAGTATCTTACATTACTAATCATCTGATCACCACCTTACTACTCCCCTCAAAGTAAATACTGATGAGTGATTTATAAGACTTATCAGAAGCATTGATAACTTAGGTAAATCAAGTAAAATAGTAAGATATATAGAAGAATTATGACTGAAAGTCTCGAAAAGGTAAATAGACCCAGCCTTAACCGGCGCCTACTTTATACTTATTAGTGAGAACTCAGTCGCATTTACTCTCAGAAAACACCATTTAAGAAGAATCAAGTTGCTTGACAGCTCGAAACGAGGTACTACTCTCTACAGTCAATGAGCTAATTCTGGTGTCTCAAGTGGGGTTAATCCCTTGGCTCAGGTGGGCAAGGCCACATTTTAACCCCCTCACAAAACCTCGCCATTCAACCACTATTATGGACCTTTCTTTCTCGCCTCTGCCAAACTCAATTTTCTCCTCCAGCATTTCTAGACCTGAACTCAATATCACTCAAATTTATTACATCGGCTATCACCAACAGACCAGTTGAATTTCCTCAGCACAGTGGTCACCACTTATTAGCGATTTGCTTATACCATAATTAACCTTGATAGTTTATCTTACACTCCTGTGCAAGCAATAAGATTAAGCATGAGTGGAGAGCCATTCTAAAGTCGTACTTTCGTATTTTATAATTCATTACTAAGCTTACACCACGAACATCCACACGCATTCCTCATAATACGCTATCATTTGTCATTTATCAATTCTTCTCACCAACCCATAACACGCCCAAGATTCCAAACCATATCTCAACTCCTCCTCTCTAGCAAATCTGGCAAATCTGGAGACTCTTGCTCCAATATAGAAGTAATTTCATTAAAATATTCTATTCAATCCAAGAGTCACTAATTATTTCAATAAATATCTATCTGCATTTTTCTTAAATAATTAGTTATATATTAATTATTATATTTTATTCTGGATATAATATACAATCTTTCTTTGTCTTCTTAATAGATACTTTTATATATTTATTATATTTTATTTAATTATATGGTTATATTATTAACTTTTTTTTTTATTTTATTGAAGTTAAACGTATATATGTTAATTTATAGTATGTTTATGCTATGTATATTTTATTATTTATTTATTTATTTTTATATTTGATATACATTTTTTAAAGTATATATAATTAGTTATATATATATATAATATATATATATATACTGTATTTAATAATATATTTCACAATTAAATTTACAAATAGGAAAATTGTATTCTTTTTCAATTTTTTTTATAAGTGTATATAAATTAATATTGTTTACTGAACATTTAACAATGTATCAAGCAATTGGTTAACACAATAATCTGTCTAACAATTAATAATGAATCAACCGATACATCATAACCTTACTACCATAAATTAACACGTCATTATGAACACATCACTACACACACACACCATCACCTCAACACACACATCAACAACACACAACACACCTACACACCACTATCACAACAGCTTACACCAACATAACTCCACAGCGTATGCTAAATACTTAAAATATATAAAATTATAATTTTTCATATTATAGATTATAATTTTTGAGAAATATTAGTGATATATAGCGGGTAAGTCGGTATATATATATATATGGTGATCTAGGGTAAATTTTCAAAGATTGGAGTCTATATTAGTAGGTAATATTCTAAAGATAGGTCGGTATAAGTCGGTGATAATATAATTATAATATAAGTGGTATATATAAGTCTCGGAATAGTCTTAAGGTTAAATTTATTCTCATAAGAGTAAGGTTGGAATTAATATATAAAACAGTTATATATATAAGTCGGTTAAGTTCGAGAGTCGGTATAGTCGTTAAAACATTATATTGAACCGATACTCCTCACAACTCATCTGACTCTAAGTTACATAAGGCCTATGTACCATACAGGCTTACTCATCATTGGATTCCTAGTATTAATTTTTCTAATCTCAGCCAGTAGAACATAGAGAAATATAGATACTTAGATTTAATTGCTAGAGCATTGTTAACACCAATAACTGTATCATCAGATTCTTTATATGTGACTAGAGTTGAAAGTCAAATATACATGCTACAATACTCTACTTTGCAGTGAAGCTCATATCTACCTTGAATTAAAATTCAAAATTTTTTGGAGGTGATTGTCCTTCTAAGAGTCTTGGATAATATTTTTATTATCTATATATATAGTACCTGGGAATCTCTATAATGCTATTATAAGACATTAAGAGAATAATAGAGACTAGTTAAAATAAGCCACATGGGCCTTATTCAATAGACTATGTCCCAGTTCAACCACTACCCAAACATGCTCAGCAGAATCCACAAAGACCCTTAGGTTGCTTGTAATTTGTTATAGTAACTACCAAATTCCACCTCAATTGTACTTAGTCAATAAACTATATAATTGATATTAATAAATTTTAGTAAACCCCATAACCATCCACATGCTATTAATAACTAAGTTATGGTGACACATGCCATCATTGCTAACTTATAAACTATATCACAACTAAAACCTCGCCAATTTGGCTCCTTCATAATTTATATATGATTTCACTCCAACCTACTATTTTCCCATAAACGAATCTAACTCTTTCTTAAATGTTGCCAATCGAGTCACTACTCAACTAACCTCCTTCTATATCTATTATGGCAAGACTTATTATCCAATTTAAAACAAACCCTTATTAACTGAATGTGCAATTGTGATCTATATATTACTTATATTATATATAATAGATGGCATTTATTATATTCTTAATTATTTACTTATCTGCCAAATTACTTGTTAACATGTCCATGTTCGGCTGATAAAACCTTAGTGGAAATTAACTTATGATTCACAGTCTTGTAATAATATTTTTCATACTTGTATCTATATGTCCCCTCTGAGAATATCGCCTTTCATACTAAAGAAAACATTCTCATAACTACCTATCAGGCCTCTCCTCATAGCTATTACTTACTCATCAAACCCATAAATATTCTATCCTTGATCTGACTTACTTATCAGTTGCACTCATCTCTCTAGCATATCTAAGCTTTCTCTTTTAATATAAAATCCACACATACTCCATTATGCATTAACTATCTAAATTAACTGGCCTAACATAAAGACTATTATACAGTTTACTTTATACTTCCTATTGCTCTTGTATAATCAACATTGCGATATTATTATTGTATACCCTACCCTTATCTAGCTTTGCTTCTTAAGTTCCATTTATCCAAACTATATATATATAGTCTACTTTCAAATTATACTGCTTATAATCACAATCAGCTAAATTCTTATTTCTTGTAGGTCCACAGGACTCAAGTC
>JABUQX010047691.1:0-77503 GCA_015478945.1 Trachelipus rathkii | reverse complement strand
ATACACAAGAGTTGTAAAATATTGGAAAAGGGTGAGACACCCAACAATGGAAAAGGCGATCAGAAAATGGTAAGAAAGCTAACCCATCGTACAATAAGTGAAAGCGGATCAGACAGTGAAATGGTGGAGCTCATTAAAAAAGAGCAGTGTGCTAAGGTACAGAACAAAGCTTTTTTAGAAAAAGCAAGGCATCGCGCATGCGCGCCACAAGAATAGGAAACCTATCAAGGAAGCACCACCGCGGCAGAGTAGCTTCAATGATGGAGATTAAGACACCACGCCCGCAAAAGTGAATGAATTTAGGCACGCGGAGCAAACGAAATTTTGCAACTCACGGCACATAAGAACTGCGTTTATATAAAATGGGGTGCGTTCATTGATCGAACGGGTTACTCCTGAATGCAATCAATCGACAATCGATTCCCTGTTGGATGATTATTTGCCGCACTACGCCGCAACTTGGCACGACGGCACACAACTTCTAAGACATTACAATCTTATTTTTGGAACAGTAAATAAACCCATGGTGTCAATACAGGTGTACGAATCACCCACTATACACTAAAATAGCTATAAAACTTGTCGTTTAAATTTGTATAGTAGGAGTAACTGTTGAATCGAGGTAAACTATTAGGATATATTGTCACAGACACCACTCGTATTCGATTTTAAGGATAGAAAGTGCTATTTCAAAGAGGAAAGTAGCACAGGTTTAAAAGTAGATGTGAATAATCCAACCTTTATTGATAATAAAAGGTAAAAATTTATCCGCGGAAAATGTGGACAAGAATGTTCCAACCAACATGATACAATCTGCGGAAAATAGACATCAGACACGGAGAACGCTGGCAGCAACGAGGAGAAAGTAAGACGTCGTGTTAGGACCGAACAAGAGGATCGGGCCATCAATGAGTACTTATGAAAAATCCGTGCAGCTGTGCGACAACAACCGAATCTGTATGGCAAAGGCAGAAGATGGACATCGAAGTAGCGAATCGGGCAGGAATGCAAGCGAATAAGAAATAGCGGGCAATTAAAGTCATAGAAATAGGCGCGAAATAGGGCTGTGTACAATATAATATAGGTACTCAAGAAGCAAGCCAAAAGATGCCGAAGACTGTACGAAAAAGTAGAGGAGGTATAAAGACCGCCTCAACACATGGATGAGTTGGAGGACTTGTATTGTTATAAGTCTCAAGAACTCCGGATCTAATGTAAAATCATAGGATATACCGAAAGAAGAACAGACACCCTTGAAAGACTTGAAAGCACTCGGTCCAGATGGCAAACGCCTTCTATGGATGTTACGAGCTTGAAACTGCAAATATGGAACAGCACGGGACATGTAAGATGAAACTCATACACCTCCCATATGAGAATGGTAAGCATTATGGTCATATAATCTGATCCGATTTAGAAAATAATGTATTGAAATGAGACACGGTCACGTTATTTATAAGGAGTTTACCCTAGTCCACTGATCAACAGATTTCGATCGAGTGTAAGTAGAATTAGATATAATCTGAAATATTAATCAGCCGTTATGCAGAGCTGCCGTTGCAATAGATAAACAGGAAATCTTTGCAAAAACCCCAACTGTTGAAGGAAAAGAATTGAGAGAATCCATAGAAACACAATTCTGAAAATAAAATATGGTTGATGTGAACAGCACAGTCATACCGCACCGCACCATCCAATGCTCATCAGTACACCCGAACTTCTCAGTGATTTCCAAATGTTGGATGGATACTAGGAGATCGCGACCCAAGTATCCAAGAATACCAAGTCGAATGGAAGAGAACCTGGAATGTAAAAAGGGCTAGAAGAGTGAAGAGTGACGCAACCCGCACTGAAAAAGTTCAGCATTCAACCAACTCTAAATGGATGCTGCAACATGGCAGCAGCAGTACAAAGCACTACGAAACACGCTAAAAGGTCATATAGCTGTTTCAAGTCCTCTTAAAACCAAAAACCCCACTCCATGGTACGCTAAATGTAAGTAAGACGTTAATACAACAACACATAACTAGTGTGAATCGGGGGAATACAAGCAGTTATGATACAGGATGTGACTTGGAATTGATGCAGCACAAGCGTCAAACGCAACTAGACAAGATTTGAAACTACAAGAATAATCACCACAAAACACATCATAAATTTAAAGATAAAAGGATGTGCAAATGAACATACTTTGTGGAATGTCAGTAAGGAGGAGAGAGGCATATGGGTCCCAGAAGCTGACGATGATTATCCGTCATCGCCTTCGACGGGAAAGAGCGTAAAGACCTCAGCAAAAATAATTGCAGCCCAAAACTCTCGAGTCCAATCTGACAATTTTCCATTTTTTCTTTATTTTTTTATCATTTTAAAATAGAGGGTAATTTCAAAGTTTCGGTGGAAACTTCTTATTCCTACTTTATTGAATTTATAATGATGGAATATACTGAAATGTATTCAAAACCTTTTAATAGGTCGCTGAAGATCAGTTTTATATATCTAATAAGCAGAAATTCTAAAATAGAAAAGCGAACAATGCCTGACAACAGTATGTAATAAGTAACCAAGCTGATGCCTATTAGGGGCGCCAGCCACTTTGTACGAGTACTTTATCAAATGTGAAGAGGAATATAATATAGCTGCATTAATTAGGAGGCCGCGCCTGTTGAAAAGAATAAAGGTGAAGCCATACAACAGACTATCCAGTCTTGAGAGAAATTTCCTACAGAAATAG
The DNA here is from genome assembly GCA_015478945.1 of Trachelipus rathkii. NCBI lineage: Eukaryota > Metazoa > Arthropoda > Malacostraca > Isopoda > Trachelipodidae > Trachelipus > Trachelipus rathkii. Next base: position 74,772 of record JABUQX010047691.1, on the reverse strand, counting down.
AAAAGAGTCAACCGCCACACGGAGAATACCAGGATGAAGCAGATACACGCACAAACTATGCAAAGTCCAAAAAGAATTATAAAAAGGGTAAGTACACAATAACGAAGGGTGTATCTGAGAGAGAGTTGATAGACAGACAAGAGAATACTGACGAAAATGAAGAAAAGACTCGAGTGTCTGCAACACCTTGAGAACTTTGAAAACATTATTGATTTTTACGGCATGAAAAACAATGACGTTGTTGGGATGGCAGATGGACCCCATAGGGCTATTCCACCACATTCAATTAAAACTGCTAGAACGAAGAGAAATGCCAAATTCCTATTACTCCTCAGTATTAGCAACCTAGATCTTTTTGTGAAGATATTATACGCTGGACTGAGAGATAAGTTGGGAAGAACCTGATTGAACCATTCAGGTCCCTCACAGTAGTCACCACATTTGCTGAGTAAATACCGAAGATGTCTGCGAGGTCGCCCCGGAATTTGTGCACATAGCTAGAGATAAAAAATGGTCAAGTAGGGACTCCTCCTATGTCCATATCATCCAGGGACACGGTAACTCATAGGGGCGAGCTGCTATATTCTAGTTGTGTAGACCGTTCTCCGATGTGTCTTACCAGTAGCATTGAGCAAGAAAGTAGCCCTTACTAGCGTTTTTAGACACAGAGAGACGTTGCATCAGCCACGTGTGTCTACCAAGGGCCTGAAACAATCGCCCCGCGTGTCGATAGGAGTGATTCATTGGTATTATAGGGATGCTAGGCAGTAGATGTCTCTCATACATAGATGATATAATGGTAGATGAAAACGTTGCAAGCGCAGATAAATGTAGCCTATCAAGAGTGTCGAAGCACTGATGAAATGTAATTTCAAAGTTAAATTGAAACAAAATGTCAATTTTGAAGGAAGAGATTGTATTTCTTAGGATACTTGATTCGGGTAAGGGTGACAGTAGACCCTGAAAGCTTGAAACTGTCTATCGAAGAAATGGACACTGTCAGTGTACAGAGAGTAAACGCTCCATCCTTGGTTCTTCGCTTTTTGAACGCTGCTACCGAGTATTTCAAGTACCGCCGAACCATGACAAACGTACTTAAGAAAAAACAAGAATTTATATGGGGAGGACAAGAGAATCATTGAATTAACTGAAAAGATTTACTGTTAGCAAGATCATTCGTACAATATCCAGATTTCAACAAGGAATTTATTGTTGTAACCGACGCATCCACCATGTTAGTAGCAGTTATTATGTCAAGGGAGAAAATGAAAAAGGAGAAGAATTACCTTTGCTTTTGCGAGCAGAACATTGTCAAAAAGAAGAAGAGATGATTTACTATGCTTCCGCTACGAGTATGCAGGTTTGGGAATTTATATTTTTTCGTAGCGATTCAATGTTCGCTTGGTGTAGGATATAGTTTAGAACTTAATTGCGTCGACTGGGTGGGTATGGATATAAGATAAAGACTGAGCATTCGAGCAGCGGCCTGTTGTCTTTGAGGTATTACGCTCTTGACGTCCGTCTGTCTTTGCTCGCCTGCTATCTGTCGTTTCGATCTCGCGTTACTCTGATATTGGTAGCTAAATTACTTTCTCGCACAGAAAGAGTGTTTATACTCGATGACTCTGATCGTGACGAATTAGCTAGTTATGTGGTGTTCTAGCTAATCTGGTAGTGTTATTATATGCTCAGATTTCACATAGTGCTGTCGACCTCTTGGTTGTGTATCGTAGTATATTAGGTACTCGAATGATATCTCTCTCTCTTGTGAGTTTATCAAGTATCTCTTTATTACCGATGCATCTGAATCTAGTCGTGAGCAGTCTCGAGAGTGTAAATTAGCCGGTGATTTGTTATCTGTTGAATGCGATTGAGTACGAAACGATATTCTATAGCATGTATAATTTTAGATATAGATAAGTCTGGATATATATGCGACTACGGATGGATCAGCGATGTCAATAGAGATTGAATCATTTAGTCTTTAGGATATTTAAGAAAATATAAAGATGATCTGCAGTACATACAAGGGAATCTGGAAATATAGACGGATAAGGTGGTGCACAGTTTTTAATATATATAATAGTCATAAAATACATATTGTAACTTACTTGTAATAAATTTATATATGTATATTATGGCAACTGTTTTATTACATATAATCTCCTCAATAATGCGATAGCTCCCTCTGTCGATTTGTATTATATAATATATATGTCATTGGTGATATTTCCTTTATAATGTTTGTTTCTTACAGTCTGGGAACTCATATAGTATTAAAGAAGTCTGAATATTTCCCTGCTTAAAAGACCGCTACTGGTCTGTCTCTATTTACTATATAAATATACTTATATAGTGAAGTCTACTCTTTCTCATATTATAAGATTGTACCAATCTTTAATACGATATAGCCTTAATATAGGTCATCTCTCTTTCTCGTATCATCCTCTATATCTCAGTATTCGTGAGTAGATGGGACAGAAGAACTGTAGTAGAATAATAGTCTCTAAAATCTGATTCATACTCTTCGATTTTCTAAATATTGATTCAGAAATATAGTATCGAGATTTTCTGTAAGAAGCGTTCAGATTGTAGTGTCTCATAAGAAGCGAAATTTCGTCTGGATAGCGACGCGCTGAATAGAAATCGTCGTAGGATCACAACATCATAATAACATTAGGCTCTCTTATGTCGCGTGTGAGCTGTTTCCGATATCTCTGTTATCTCATCACATTCCAATTACTTGATTTTTCTCATAGTCTCCCGCTAAGTGGGCTTCTCACCTCATATATATGCACTACTCGTATCGCCGACGCAGGGGAATGAATATTATATATGTCGTTAAAGGACAATGGAATCATTATAGATGTGGAGTGAATTCTCTATGTTACTATCGATGTCTATCTTACTAGTTGAATACGAATTTCTCATACTGTTATTACACTACGTATGCGTCTCTCTCTGTTCTGTCATACTCTGCAGCGATCCTCTTGTGTATCATATGAATAACTACCGCCATTATGCGTGTATCTTCTGTATGATGACAAGACTTGAATACTCATAGGTTGTTATACTCGCATATATTCGCTATACTCTCAAATATATGTTATATTGCGTGACTGTTGGAACTACAGACTCATAACGATCTGTCTGTTCGCACAACACTTTTATATACTATATCTGCTTATAGTCTTATGCATATTGATGTCACGCTCCTGCGTATATGCTGATCGCATAATCTTTAATTAATTCTTTATCTATGATAGTCTCATCTGCGATTATTATGCTGTATCTCTCTCAGCTAATGTCTCTCTTATAATTTTATTTCCTGTATTTAATAATTAAGAAAATACTTAACCTTCCCTTATTTTTTTTGTTATTGTATATACTCTCTATATCTTATTAGTACACGATTCTCCTCTCGTGCTCTCGATATCACAATACAATCGCTAGCTATTGCCTTAGATAGTATACCATCTGAAGCTCTTAAAAAAACCTAAAATCCTTAAACTTATAATAGGAGGATGAAAGATAGAAAAATTATAGAAGATTAAAGAAATCAGAGCAGCAGAGTAACCTTAGAAAATGAGGTTAAAAAGTATTCAACTCAGAGCAGCAAAAAGGCAAAAGATAGACCAATAAAGATAAGAGATTTGGTGTACACTCAAAGAATCAAACCACCACACCTATCACCTAAACTGTTCCGAAAATGGAGAGGTCCATTTCGAATTGAAGCTTACGGGAATGAATTTGAAACAAGTAATACCTACATCTTAAGAGATCCTACAACAGGCAAGTTATATAGAGTAAATGTAGATAACTTTAAAGTAGCTAGAACGCGAGGAAAAGATGAGAAAATTTAATGAAGAAAACGAGTATAAATATATCACGCAGACACAAGCAGAAAAATGTGGATGTTAACCAGAAAAGAACTAAATAAATCAATAATTATAAAAGAACAGAAGTAATGATGGATGATGAAAATGAAACGTTATAGTAATTTATTCTGAGAAACAACCTAAATACAAACAGAAATATACAGAAGAATCGCAATTTAATATGGAAGGTGAAATACCTGAAGCTGTAGATGAATATAGGGAACCAGTAGAGAACCAACTCATGAAAGTGAAATAAAACACGCTACATTGAACCAAGATGAACCATATTCGGAAGAACAGAGAAATGTTCCAGTAATGACTGAACAAGCTATAGCGATTACCAGTATCACAACGGATTGTATGAACTACTCGAAAGAACTAAAGGTATAAAGAAAAGGATATCCATATAGGACGAAAACACCAGTATACGATGATAGAAAGATTATCCTTGTTCGGACGAGACAAATCAAACATCTCGAACGAAAGAATGATCATACAGCACAGAGTTGCTCAAAACCACAGATCTAACCTCCAAAAGAGTAATTCAAAGGGTAAGAAGGTCACATAGTGTAAGACAGTAAATGCTAAGTGCATTACGTATATCTCTATCGCTAAAAAGGGAAATGTGAAAAGAAAACTTAAGAAAATGTCGATTTTTTATTTGTATGTACATATTGATTAATATATGTGTAAATATAATTTACAATAAAAATATTTTTTATTATTCTTTTGATAGTGTATAAACTTTTATTTTAAGTTCTTTTTATGGGATGTAATTGAGTACAAATGTACCTGAACTTTATAATTTATTCATTATAATTTAATTTTAAGTATGGTAATTCAACACTAATAAGGTCTAACCAGTAGTTTAAGAATTTATATTTTTGTATTGCTTGTAATTAAATCATTTGTAGTATAGCATGGAAGTGATAACTTTACTACGCAAGAAGATTGTCGGTCTTTTCGGCAATCAAAGGATGAGTATTGACAATCGTCACGATCTAGTTCTAGGCGCTACTTAAGACGAAAATTGGACGAGAAATGGCGTCTATAAGACAAAGGCACAAGAGAACCTATGAAATAGATTTGATTACAATTCACATGGAATACAAACTAGAGAACAAACCCAGTGATGTCTAGAGGTCAGTTCCTTTACCATTCCACCAACAATTGCAGAAGGAACTTGTCTCAATTTTGGATTATAAAGGATATTTGGGTAACGAACTAATTGACTGGGTTACTACCCAGTCATACGCTATTCCAATGGAGTAAGTTGACATTGTAATTTGGTTGATCACAAATTGTTTTGATACTGGAATTGAATTTTAAAGATAGAGAAGTGATTCACAGAATTAAAGACTTTAAGGAAAACAATTTGAAGATTTCACACAGAATACAAATATATTTGATGATTATGTGCCGGGAGATAATAACGGCTACTATGAAGCCAACTTAACTAAGAAGATGTTTGTACAAGCTGCGTAATCGAGAAAAACGTAGGCATGATATCATTCGAGACGCGAGAACTGAAGTAAATTAAAGAATGGGCTCGGAGATTGTAGAGCTTATTGCGTCTGACATAAGATACTAGTTGTTGAAAAGAAGAATCTCGGGATAACTATCTAGTAGTATTAGCTCTATGCTTTTCGTCTAGCTGAGTTAATAGATACTAACAAGACCATAATGAAATCTCAAATACTTAACTAAAGTCAATAGACAAAGAAAGTATTTATACCATAAGAAATTGTGATGATCGACAGGCATTTATCAACTTGCTCGAATACCCATTCAAAGCTATAATTTTGCACACGCATGTGCACATATTGATGAAAGCAAACTAGTCTATATCTTTAGAGGTTTTAGGATAGTTAGAGTAAGTCTTAGAGAAGATACTTCGAAGGAAAGTTACCGATAATTAAGCACTTTTTAACAATATTTTGGAATAACATAGATTCAGTAACACAACGAATTGGGAAAAAAAGAATATCCAAGAATTTAATATAAAATTTATTAAAGCTTAGAGAGCATTCAATTGAAGAAGGCTAGTTAGAACATTACGTATGAGTCAACAGATATTGTAAATGGAAAGATTTCTTCAACAAACAGAGAATTCTGATGACAAATGTGTGTTCAAGCATGGGACCATCGAGTTTTGAGCTATATACCAATGAAAGCTAACACACTACAAGAGCGAACAATGTATTGAAGCTGAAGAATGAACTTTACTTAATCATTGCTAACACCAGGATCTAATTGGATAGTTGCTACGGCATTACAAAAGAAGCAACATCAACGTTATTCAAAATTCTTAGGAGAGTATACAACTAACTAGGAACAACGATTCTCTTATATCTTACAGATCACAATATTTTTTTGAATAGCATTACGTTGCGTTCCATTCTAGCTGCGAAGGGAAGAGAATGGACAGGCTACCACTTAGATGTACACACGTGAAAGTTTCTGCAATGAGAGAAGATTTAACGAATCATCGATATATGGTTAGAAAGACAACACTAATTTGTTTATTTTATGTTTTGAAATTTTAGAATATTTAACCAAAGAATTATTTAATTTAATATTTTCATTGAACTCATTTTTATTTTAGAGTAATATTTATATTCATAAATAATAATTGAAACAATATTAATCACTATTACCCATAGACATATATATAATATAGACCAAACATATGATTTTGGTTTTGACCAAGTAAGAGGATTGTGGCTTCAAATCTCAACCCGGGTCTTGAAACTTTTTTTTAAATTTTTAAGATTTATTTTCTATTTTCTACAAATATAATTCTATGAAATTCTTTATCAGTAAATACATATCATTTACTTATACAGATAACATATATAACTAATTTGTTCAAAACCTTGAAATATTAAATTATTTTACCAGATTTTTATTATATTGCTTGTAGTCTCATTTACACCATAAATTCAAAAAAAAAACACAATTAACATAGTTTCAAACTTTTTCTGAATTGCAAAATCAAAACAGATATTGTATTTTTGGACAATGCCGAAAGTTTAACTAGAGAAAAAAGGATACAATGAGACGAAAAGGAACACCTTGTAAGAAACTTTTAAAGAAAAAATTATCAAGAATTGTACCTCAAATGTATCACGATTATCCATAATTAGTTACGATCCAAATACTGAGCGAGCAAACCGATTAGCTGGAATTGTTACAATATATACAGCATTGAAGGTTTAATGATTTTATGTATTATCTGAAATATTTTGATTATTTAGCATTACATTTTTTTCGTAGCATAGCAGCTTTACATATTTTCAATTGAAAACTTTATCCTCCAAAATTTAATGTAAATGTTAAATTTACAATTCCTTTACTTTTTAAAATTTTTAACTTAAACAAAATGTTTATTATTTTTAACTCAGTATTGCTTGTACTTTTCAAATTTTAATTTTAAAATGTTTAAAGGGGAGGCGTCTGAAAGTCCGATTGGCTTAATTTTAAAAAATCCCAAGTAAATAAAACAGTATATAGAATCCCTAAATTAAAACAATTTATATTTTTTAATCATTTTATATTCATTTGAAACCCATATTTTGAAATATCTTTTGCTTCAATAATAATAAGACAAAAACATAATTTCTCACGGGTTTTCTAGGTTTTCCAAATCGCAAATAGTATTTGCATATTAATTTTCTTTTGCATATAAGTTGTATTTCGCAATAAATCGCAGGTACCATCCGATTGCTAAAACGGAAGGGATAAAGTTCGTAAAACAACGAGCGGTATAAAAAGAATAGGAACATGGCCAGAGCTCATGTTTCCGAACCTTATCAACTAGTATACAAAGCAAAAAAAACGACAGTTTTTATCAGTGAAACCAAATCGAAATAAAGTAAAAAACTCTAAGTTCATTTGAACTTAGAAAATTTCAAATAACTTTTACGTTTAGAAAAAAATTCCAAGATTTTATTCACTTAGATAAATTTCGAACTTTAAACGAAACAAAGCGTGATCTCAGAATTAAATTTAATAACAAACTTATATGTTGTGGAATGAATATTTAAAACACTGTTAAATATTATTTTTAAAGAAACATAATAATTATTCTTATAAATTCCGTCAACAACCAATACAATTTTTATTTGTAAGTATTCAAAAACAAGCAGTTTTAATTTTAATTTATTATTGGAAAATTTTTATTTTTAATAGTGTATTTTGAATTTTAAATTTTGAAATTTTTTTTAATTTAAATGTTTAATTTTGGAATTTATTAATTTACCAAATTTAAATTGTTATTAAATTATTAATATATTCATGCCAGTATGAAAAAATTTATTGTTTTAATGTTTTTGCCATTTTAGTCTAACAAAAACAAATTAACTTCGAATATTAAATAATAAAAAAATTAATCTGCTTGTTAAACAGACAAGAATATTAAAAATTAAATAATAATAATTAAAATCAATATAATAAATAATAAAATAATAATAATATAAATAATAATAATGAAATAGATATGACTAAAGATATGAATATTAATAATATAATATAATAATAATAATAATAATAATAATCAATATACAATATATTATTAATAAAAATAATAATAATAATGTAAGGAAAATGCTCCACAACAATTCTAGACATAGTAATACGTCATATTAGCATCACCGGATATTTATACCTACGAAATTATAAAAACAATTTGAACGTGAGTAATATATATTTAAACCACAAAACTTAACATGACTATTGTGTGAACCATGTAAACGGGGCGTTAAAATATATGATGTACGATGTGTACCAGGAACACCAAAAACCCCCCCCAAAAAAATTATTTTATTGTACACAAAAAGCATGCTCTGAGATATTAAAGTTATTATATTTTAGCATACCGCATAAACCAAGTATATAATAGTATATATATATATAATATAATAATATATATATATAATATATATATATAATATTATATTAATATAAATATCTATTATATGTAAATATAATTATATATATATATATATATTATTATATTTTAGATATATAATATTTATATATTATATAAGATAATATAATATATAATACTTATATATACATATATATAATATATATTATATTATTTAATAATAATTTTATATTAAATAATTATTATTATTTAATTAATTTTTTAATTAATAAATAAGTATAAAAATATACATACCTTTTGAAAAAACAATTTGTGAACATATATATATATGATGCCTATCCAGAGTAAATTTTATATATGATATATGCACATGCACTATGAATGAATATATATATATATAATATATATATATATATATTATATATATATTATTATTATATTATATAATATTATAATTAAATATAATATATATAATATATAATATTATAGTATATATATATAGTATGTAATATATATATTTTTGGTAACAAATAATATATATATATATAATATAATATATATATATATATATATATATATATATATATATACTATTATATATATAATATTAACGTTATATATTATATTATAATGTATAGTATAATATATATATATATATATATAAAAATATATATATAGGATTCATAGATATATATATATATAATAATATATATAATATATATATATATATATTTAATATATACATATATAATAATATATATATATATATATATATTTAATCAGTGAATTTTAAATGTGTTAAAATTAGAAATTAATACTCGCTTGTCTTGGCGTTTTCTTTTTATTTGTTATGAATATCTGTTACCAATTTTATTTCTTTTATGATATAAAATTCTAAAATATTTAAAGGAATAAGTTATGGTAATTAATAATGTTTATAAGTAAGAATCTTTTTGTTTTTAACAGTAAAAATTGTAAGTTTTATAAATCTCTATATCTTAAACTCAAAAAAAAATTTGTAAATGAAAATTTGCTAATATTTTTACAATTTATTCGATTTATATTAAAAAAAAAAATCCTTTTAGATCCGTGTATGAAATATAAGTTTTCTGTTTATGATTTCCTAATAAAATCTAAATCTTAAAAAATCATCCAGTGTAGATTTTATTTTCTCATTATCTGGTCTAAAGTTGAAATGTTAAATGTAGAAATAGAAAACGATTCCCTAGGACCTAAAAAAGAACCGACAAAAAAGCTTCTAGGTTTGTGATAAACGCATGCAAAGAGCGGGTATATGATCTCGAAAATTAAGGAGTTTTGAGGGAAACAGTCATAAGCAAAAATAAACTCTGCATTAAGCTAGAAACCAGAGCCATCGTAATACGTATAAATAGTATAATAGTATATATATATACTATATATATATAATATTATAATATATTATATATATATATGATGATATATATTAGATATATATATATATTATATATTATTAAGATATAAGATATAATAATATATATAATATAAATATAATATAAAATATATACAATATAATTTATATATTTATATATATAATAATATATATAATATATACATACTATATATAATATATATATTATATATATAGATATAAGCTATATATATAATATATATATATAATATATATATAGGTACTATATTATATATAATATATGGATATATATATATAATAAATATTAATATAGATATATATATATTATATTGTAATACATATAATATTATATATATTTATAATATATATATATATATTATATAGATAATAAATATAATAAAATTATAGTATATATATATAGAGATATAGATATAATATTATATATAATATATATATAATATAAATATGATATATATTATATATATATATATATATATATTAATATATATATATATATATAATATATATATATATATGATATATTAAGTAGATATATTAGATATAGTATAAACTTACTTATTAATGAACATATAATATCTTTATAATAATATAGTATTTATATATTATTATATACTTATTATATATTTATGATATAGATATAAATATAATATATAATATCATTATTAAGTATATATATATATATAAATATATATAATATATTATAAATATATATATATTATTATATATATAATATTATATATATGATGTATATTTGAATTTCTGTTAGTGGATTCTTGAAGGAACAATAAAACACTTGATGTACTCTCTTCTTGTTTTTTTTATTTCTGGTGAGTAGCCTTTTTCCATCAAAATGCAAACAGCAATCTTTTTCTGGAAAACGAAGATATTTTCAATTTTCAAACGTTTGCTACTCTCCACAATTTATCATTACGTTGTCGATATTCCAGACTGTTAAGGGTGGTTTAGATTCTATTCCTTCTTGTGCAAGAGCTAAACAAACTTATGATGCTTTATTAGTTGAAAGTGATAGGTCAGTACTAATGTGTTGCTACAAAGTACAATATTTCTTTAGGCTTAGGATGACTCATCTCATGAGTTTCAAGAAGTTTCTTTTTCTTAGAGAGGAAGAACGCAATGTCCTCTTCTATTTCATCAGATGAACAAGTTAATTTAATTTTTTTAGTTAACCAATAAAATGAAAAATTAAGCAATTTAAATTTTAGGCATTGTTATTTATATAAATAAACACCAAAATATTCAAGAAACTGACAGTCACGTGCACATCACTTATCATCGGACTAGTCAATTAAAGATACTTCTCTATTGAGGTGAAATGATAAATTTCTTAGATTGGCAGCTTGGCGGAAAATTTTTTCAAAGAATAAAAAATGAGCTCACCATTGTTTATGATGGCTAAATAATAATTAAAAACAAGGCTCATATGTCATAATCCTATATATATATAATATATAGTCATATTATAATATATATATATATATACATATGATATATAATATACTATTATATATATATTATTTATATATATATATTATTATAAGTATATTATTATATTTATATACTAATTTCATTATTATATATATATAATGATATATATATTTATTATATACTGATATATATATTATAATATAGATATATATTAATTATATTAAATATTATATTATATATATATTATATATAATATAGATATTAGGTATTATTATTATAATATATACAGATATATATAATAATTTATATATATAGATATTAAATATATATATATATATATAATATTATAATATATATATTATATATAATAATATATATATAATATATATACTATATTATAGGATATATATACTATATATATTATATAGTTATATAAATATATATATATAATACGTATATATATAGATATATATATATATATATAAATTATATATATATATATTTATTAAATATATTATATAATATAAATATATCAAATATATAGTTATAAAATATATGATATTTATTGTATATATAAATATGATTATAATATATATAATAATAATATATATATAAATATATATATATATATATATATATATATATAGTATATTCTCAAGTTTTTTTTATCAGTGAGTATAATATTAATATATATATTATATATATATATATATTATATATTATATATATATTATATAATATATATAATATATAATATACTATTATATATTATATATCATATATAAATATAATACTTATATATATTATTAATATATATATATATATATATATATATATAATTTAGATTATCTTACTGGAGTGAAGGACCGGTTTTATATCTTTCTTCTTGTTTTATTTTTCCTTATATTTCTGTTAGTAGCCTATTTCCATTCAAAAGGCAACAGCAATCGCATTTTCTATTGGTAGAGAGTATTGATTTCAACGTTTCTTTTCCACATTTAAACATAAGTTTGAATATTCCAAACTGCGAAGGTGTTGGTAGATTTATTCCTTCTTGTGCAAAAGCTAAACAAACTTTTGATGTTTTATTAGTTGAAAGTGATAGGTCAGTAACTAATGTGGTTGCTACAGAAGTACAATATTTCTTTTTTGCCTTAGGATGACATTCATAGACGCTTACATTAGAACTGGTATCTGAATCGGCTGTTGAAGTACTTAATATGTCATCTTCTATGTCATCATTAAGCATTTGAAATTTAGATTTCTTATTTATATAAATAAAGCACCAAAAGTTCGAAACTGAGGCAGGCAGCGTAGCACACCACGTCTTCCGACAGCATTAAGTATTTTCTCTATTTGAGGTGAATTTGAAAATTTTTAATTTTCAGCTAATTTTGGCAAGAACGTTTTTCAAAGAAATAAAAAAGAGCTTCACCATAATGTTTATGATGCAAATATTCACCCCATGACATAGCAGGTAGTTCGAAATTAAAAACAAGGCTCTGTAGTCATAATAACTAATATATATATATATTATATATACTATATGATTATAATATATATATTATATATTATATAAATATATAACTAATATAAATATTATATAATATATATAGATATATATAACATTATATATATAATATATATATATTATTATATATAGTATAATATATTTTATATATTATATATATATAATATATATATATATATATATATATTATATATATATATAATATATATATTATATATATATATATATATATATTAATATATATATATAAATTTTTATATTATATTATTAAATTATATATATATATACTATATATATAGTATCAGGTGCGCAATGAACGGAGCGTATAAATGACCGTATTTTTTCGGATATTGATGAGTTCGTCCCTCCAGTTACGCACAACATACACACACCACACACCCAATTACACACACACCTAAGAACAACAACAATAGAGAAGACAGACTCTCAACTAAGCACCCTCAAAATTAATTTATTAAATGCTGACATAACTTATGTAGCTTACCGAAGTTACGTGTTGTAGGTGTACACTGGCGAGATATGCTGAGGATGTACTTCTAGAAGTAGTAAAGGAATGAAACTTGGTATACTTATTAGATGAAGAATTAAAATTCGTATGTTACGAATTACACGTTGTTAGTGTATCAACTGGTGCGAATATACTGAGGACGTACTTCTTTAAATTTAGTAAAGGAATGAAAGTTGTATCGAGAGTGTTGACATAAACATTCTTCGCTGACAAGCTAAGTGGGGAGTGGTACAGATGTTCGATATCGAGAAGGTAACTTCTTAGATCTAGTAACGGATGAACTGTGGACTAACTAAAGGTGTTGAACACCTACCTGTTAATTGTAATAACCTCTTTACAAAGAGTAACCCGTTTTTCTAAGAAGGTGGGAAGGCACTGACTTTCCATGGTATCAAACCTCATTTTATTTTTATCAAACAGCCAACTATATATTTTTCCTCGCTTGAGAAAAGAAATAATGTTTGAATATTTATTTTATTTAAGTTCATTCTGATATTATGTTTTGTGTTTATTTTTTTATTTTGAATTTTTAATTATTTTTGCAGAATTTTATTGTTTTAGTATTTTATTTTATTTATTTATAAAAAATATTTTTTTAAATCTTCTTTATATTATTTCTTTGTTCTTTTAATGTATTTTCAACTTTATTTTATATTTTATTATTATCAATATATAATATATTAGAATGATGAGTATATTGATTAATTATTTAACTGCTTATTTATTCCTTTTATTATTATTATTTATTAAATATTACTTAGTATTATTATTTTATATTATTATTATTATTTTTATTAATATTATTATGTATATATAATTTATATTATTATATTATTATTATTATATTATTGTATTAATAGTATATGATATATATTATTATTATTTTAATGTATTATATATTATTTATTATTTTATATTATATTTTATATATTCTTATTTTTATTAGTTTATATTATTATTTTATTATTAATTATTATTATGAGTGTATATTATTAATTATTATTTCATTATTATATTATTATTATTACTTATTATATTATTAGTATATGATATTATTAAGATTATTATTATTTATTATTAATATTATTATTAATATATTATTGTTTATAGTTGATGAAGTTGTTTTTTTTTTATATATTATGTATTATGATGATGATTATTATTATCTTATAACAATAATTCACGAGTCGTCTAAGTATTATTGTTAAGCATTAATATTTTCAATTTTGCTTATTATTATTTGATTAATTCCTTTTTATATTATAGAATTATTATTATTATTATTATTAGCTATATCTTTGAAGTATTAAGTTTTATTTAGTAAAAGGTAATTTTTAATATTAATTTTTTAGTATTATGTTAATTTTATTAATAATCTTATTTAGATTATTGAATCTTATTATTATTATAAATCTATTATCAAATATTATTAGTTATTATTATTATAATTATTATTAATTATTATATTATTTTATATTATTATTATTATTATTATTATTGATTATTATTTGTATTATTATTATTATTAATATTAATATTATTAATTATGTAATCAAAGATTTTAGTGATTATTATTTATATTTTAATATTATTATTATTATATATTAGTTATTATTATTATTAATCTTATTTATTATATTATTATTACTATTTATTATTGTTATTAATTATTATATATTTTTATTATTATATTATTATTATTATTATTATTATATTATAATATATTATATTTCTTTTTTATTTATTATCATTATTATAATTATTTATTATATATTATTTTATTATTATTTTTAATTATTTTTATTTATTTTTTTAAATATTTTGTTCTATATTTTATATTTATTTTAATAGTTACTTTTTAAATTATCTTTAAAATAGTTATTTTAAGTTTGTTATATTAAAATATTCAAGTATATATTTTTTATTTTATATTTGTTAAGAATAAGTTTTTTTTTTAACTAAAGTATCTTTGTTTAGATCGAACCCTAAGCAGTAAAAGTAGTAAGCGGCTATTGACTAGAGAATCCGAAACCTAAGGTTCCCCAACAGACTCTAGCTGTGTGTATTGAGGTTTTACTTACTGTAAGGGCGTATATGAGCATGTTATTTATCAAACATAAAAGCCGTTAAGACGATAAAGCAGTAGCTCGACTCATGCCCACCACAGAATCATATAAGAACTTAGGATTGTGTTGAGTTGATTAGTTTTATATAAGTATATGGTGTGTGAACATGTCCCTTTTAAATAATAACTTTGAACATGTTAATAAATTGTTACGTCATGGTAAGATATATAATGGTATATGTGCAGCATTACAGTATGATTCCGTGACGAGTACTACTAACTACTATTGCTACTACTACTAATGCTATACGATGGTACCCTATACTACTATACACTGATACTCACCTTATTCTATCACTTACTAAACTAAACTATTATGCGGTAAGATCACTTAATATTTGTTAAAGAAGGATCCTATTGAAATATGTCTGAACAAGTCTTAAGGTATGCCTCAAAGTCTTTTCCGAAGGTTTTGCTTTGACTGCCTCACAGGCTAACTTGAGTTCATATAATATATATAATATATATATATCTATATGATATATATATATATATATTATTATAATATATATATATATATATATATAATGATTTAAATTATTTCCATAATATATATTATCTATAAATATTATATATATATATTAGTAATATAGTAATATATAATATAATATAATATTATATTATAAATAATATATATATACTATATAGTATATCATATAATATATATATATATTATATATGTACATATATAATTATATTATATAATGCTTGTATATTTATATATGATAATATATATATATAATAATATACTATATATATATTATATATATAGAAAAGATAGAAATACTATATAAGATCACATATATTATTTTACATATTAAAAATGATATATTAAAGTTATAATATACCACATACTGTATTGTTACATATTATAGATAGTATATTTATATATATTATAATATATATATATATATTATATATATGATATTATTTATTTATTTATACAGGGTCATGGTATCCCGCCATAGCTGCAAGGTGGTTTTGGTGGGGTGATAAATTTAAACTAACCAACCACCATTCCAGAAAAGAACAATGATAGAAGATGATTTTCAGCCCTTGCTACAGACGAAGAGAATTGGTAGGCATTTTCTCTCCCATATTCGACGACTTTCGGCAAACGCGGGCTCGACTTAAAGTCTTTTTGTTGTTTTTTTTTCATTTCATTTACAAAATAATTTATTTAAAAAAACGTTTGTGTGAAAATTAGTTGCTCCTCCAGCTCGGATTTTATAATGAAAATAATTTTGGTAACTAACGACTTAAAAATTTTGAAATTCCAAATAGTTAACATAAATTTTTCTTTACTATATTGAAACTTCAAACATTCAAAACTACTCTGCTCTCAAATATGCATCCCCAAATTACGTTCTCATGTGTGAGTAATTTTTCTTCTCTGATTTTGAAATTCTCTGTAATATCTAATCCTTTCAGACCTTCAACAGTTTCTTAGTCATTCACTGCTTGTTGTTTCCTCTTTCTATGTCTCCCTCTGGTTACCCGCGTCGCACACTCGTGACAGTCGAAATCATCTATAATATATATGTTATAATTATATATTCATATATAATACATTATATAATAATATAATTAATATACTAATAGTATATAGTTATTTTTTACAGAATAGTGTGTTCAAATTATATTTGAATGCTTAGTAATAAAAGACAATAAAATATACAGAGTGAGGAGTGACCTCAGGTTGCCCGCATAGGGTTTCTACGCCGCTACTGAATTCAATGAATTTACGCGATTAAGGGGTTGATAAAAAAGACATGTTTTATAGCCCCGAAAGCAGTAAAAACCTGAAAACACAGGCGTATTCTATGTATGAGCTATAGTCGATTGAACTGGTACCATTTGAGGGTCGTTGCGCTAATTGCTTTATGCCTTATTGCTTTGCGCTTATAGGTCGATTAAACCAAAACTTTAATAAAAAACAAAAATTAATTTTTAACAAAATAAATTAAAAAAAACATATATTTAAATAAAAACAAACTTAGAACATTAAATAAACATTAAAAAAAATTGAATTACAGTTATAAATTTAAAATAAGATGAAAAATGTTTAAAACAAAATAAATTAAAATAAATACAATTTCAGTAAGATAAATTAATGATAAATAACAATAAGTATTGAATAATAATAATAATAATTATAATAATAAATAATGACTGATTATTAGTTGGAATATAAAATAATAATAATATGAATAATAATACATAATAATAACATAAATAAAAAACATTATATAATATCAATAATAAAAGTAATTAATTAATAATAATAATAATAGTAACTAATGATAATATTGATAGCAATATACTACATATATAAATATAATAAATAATATAAGACACAATAAGCAATACATAAAATAATAAACAAACAATAATAATATAATAATATAGATAATAATAATAATAATAAAATATAGATAATAAGAATATAATAATAATTACATATAATAATAAATAATAATAATAATAATAATAATAATTATATATAATATAAACATTATGAATAATAATGATTAATATAATAAGAGATATCAAACAAACGAATGGAAAATAATAAAATGAAAGAAAGAAAAGAATTAAAAATGTATAAGGGAATATATATAGTTGAAAAATAAAAATCGTGTTTAAAGATTAATATTTTTATTAGTTTTATTAAGTTTATAATAATAATAACTAATAATAATGAATAAATAATAATAATATATATAAAATATAATAATATAATAATATGATAATATGAATAATAATAATTACATAATTATAATAAATTAATAATAATTAATAATAGTATATATAAATAATAATAATTAATAATAATAAGTAATAAATAAGAAATAATAATATCAATTAATAATAAAATAATATAATAATTAGAATAATTAATTAAATTAAAATTTAATAATGACAATTTGAAATAATAATAATAATAATAATAATAATAATAATAATAATAAAATTGGATAGTGATAATAATTAAAAAATAATTAATATATAATAATAATAAAAATATATACTAATAATATAAGTATATTAATAATAAATAATAATAATAATAATAATAATAATAATAAGTAAGTAATAATAATATAATAATATAATAATAAATAATAAATAATGAATAATACCAAAATATTATAATAAGAATGAAATAACAGAAGTTTGAAAATAATTTAGATAAGTAAATTTGAAAATAAATAGAAAAACATTGGATCAAAAAATGTAAATAAATAAATTACAATAAATAAAAATAATAATAAAAATTAAAAATAATGTATAAAATTAAAATAAAAAATAAAACAAACATAATTAAAAAAAACGTTAAAAAATAATAAATAGCAACAAATATTGACAGTTTCAACTAGGAAAAAGTTTATTATCTGACGTCGATAAAAAAAAATGAAATTTGAAGATAGAATGTCAGTCTTGACCATATTAGAAAAATGGGTTTTCTTTGTAAGATGTAAGTACAAATGCAATTAGTTATGTAAACAACCTCGCAGATACAAAATTTCAGTCCATTTACTATCTCTAAGAGAGTACCTTACTCAGATATCAAACCATCGTGTACACTACACCAACGTAACTTCGTCAGCGACGATCTATGCAATATATCCCTGTTCTATAAGTATACCAAGTTTCAGTCCTTTACCTAATCTCTAAGAATACCTCCTTAGATATCGCACCAGTTTTTACCAAAATACAACATGTAACTTCGGCAGCTACGAAGCTATGTCAGAAACCTATAAGTATAATTTTGGGAAGTTAGTGAAAGTTGTCATGTTCTGTATGTTGTGCGATAGGTGTGGTGAGTGTGGCCTTAATGCAGGACGAACTCATCAAATACGTTTAAAAATAAAGTCATTTTTACACATTTCAACATTGCACATATATATATATATTATATATAAATAATATCATTATATATATATCTCATAATATATATAATATTATATATATTATATATATAATATATATAATAACTATATATATATATTAATATATATAGTCAGTCTATAAAAAAAACGATAAATGTAAAATAAAAATAGATAAAGGTTCGAACCCAAATTGACCGCTAGCGAAAACAAAATATTACTTATTTTAATATTTATATTTACAAATGTTGTATGGTTCTATTATGATAGACTCTAGATTAACGCTAGCATACCCTCATTCCACACTCATTTTAACATTGCTTACTTTCTATATTGTAGCAGATCAACTTCTTTGCGCTGCTAAACAAAATATGCTTCCTTCATTTGCTCCAGAGTTTTGTTCATTTAACTTGTTCACAATTCAATGATTTACCCGCGAAGCGCTACTTACCATACTTTATCCTACATTGATTACCATGTTCACTTAACTCTTCTCACTCTTAATTTTACCACTTCCTTCCTTCTTTTCTCCATAAAACAACATAATGAACCGACTAACTTAATTTTACATTTTTAATATATATATTATACTTATATATATATAATATATAATTAATCATATATACTTATAGTAATATATATATAATAATATTAATATACTATATATATTAATATATATTATATATATATATAAATATATATATATATATTTATATATATATATATATTATATATTTTATATATATATATTATTATAATTTTAAATTTATTAAATTAAAATTTTTTTTTACATATATATATATTCTCTATTGGGTTTTATAATAATTTGTTAATTTATAGATTTTCGTAGCGTTATTAAATTCATTTTCATTTTACGAAAAATTATTTATTTTGCAACATTTTTTGAAGATCGCTTTTATCACTATGGTTTCGTAACATGTCTGATGGGTGTATTCTTCCCTTCGTGCCAACTTTGGTTATACTCGTCCTACTTCGTAATGTGCGATAAACGCGTATCTGGTCAGTTGGAGTATAAGAAAAAGCTATAAAATTTTTCCAAATTTCAATAGCTGTAACGTTTATGCTTTCATTATATTTTTGTTTAAGAGTCAAGGCTGTGATTTTAAAAAAATCGGTGATGGAGTTGTTCTGCCCGATTATTACCAGTAGTATATACTATTATGATATACTAATATATATATATATAATATAATAATATATATATATACTAATACTATATATATATCATAATATATTTTGAATTCTTAATAACGTGACCAGAGCAGATCTGTGGAGTTTCGTAATGCTACCAGAGGTCTGCGCCTGACATGGACTATTATATGCCTTAAACGCGGAGAGCAAGCTCTGTAGTCTAATCCTGAATATATTATATATATATAGTATATTATATATATATATATAGATTGCCTATTATATATATTATACTATTTGATAATATATTTATATATATATATATAATATATGTATTATATATATATACATATATAAATATTTATATATAATATATATAATATATTATAATATATGATATATATATATATATATATATATAATATATATTTATAATAATATATATATATATATATATATATATATTATTATATTTATATAGTATATATAAATATATATGTATTATATATTATATATAATATATATAATATATATAGTATTAATATATATATATATTATATTAATTACATTATATATATATCGTAATATTATATCATAAATATATTATATATATATATATTTATATAATTATATTATATATATAATTATATAATATATATAGATATATATATATATATATATATATTATATATATATATATATATATATATAATATATACTATATATATATATATATATATTTGTTTTTTTTTGTGGATTTTGAAGAAATACAACCTTATACTCTTTTTTCTTGTTTTTTTTCTTCTAATTTTGTTCTTGTAATATGTAACTCTAACGGATATCTGTGGAAGAGATATTTTTATTTTCAATGCGTTTGCTCTTCTCCACATTTAATCATACGTTTGAATATTCCAGACTGTGAAGGGGTTGGTAGATTTATTCCTTCTTGTGCAAGAGCTAAACAAACTTTTGATGCTTTATTAGTTGAAAGTGATAGGTCAGTAACTAATGTGGTTGCTACAGAAGATCAATATTTCTTTTTTGCCTTAGGATGACATTCATAGAAGCTTACATTAGAACTGGTATCTGAATCGGCGGTTGAAGTACTTTATGGTCATCTTCTATGTCGATCGTTGGCACACGTTTTATTAATTTTATTTAGTGAGTCTAATTTGTTGTTGGATGAGATCAAGGATGGGACTAACATAATTAAGTTGTGTAGCCTATTTTGCCTTCAGATTCGATATGCTTTTCCATTAAGTTTGTGTCTCTTGACAACAAATATTGTCCTTCTGTTGGCTTGTAATGTCAATACAGAATTGTTATTTATGTCTGAATTTCTGTTTGGAATATCGTTGATTTCTCCTCAGCTCTATTCTCTATTAGGTGTTTTAATTGCGTGCAATGTCGGCTGCTCGGATGACTAAGTAGGGAGAAACTTTTTTTCTTCCATAAATTAATTAATCTCTCACATTGAAATTTAACTCGTTTTTGAGCTCGATTTTCGATATCAGGATGGTGATATGGTAACATCCTTAGAAATTTTCTTTGAAAGGCTTAACCTCACGAATCTTGAAATTGCTCAATTATCGAGCAAATTTCTTTATATGTCCTTTACTCGTACTATGGCAAGTTTTTTGGCCAAATTTAGCATTCTTATCTATTGTATCACGTGACTTAAAGTCAGCCATTACACTAAACTACTGTATTTCATGAACCTTTTCTTATGGTGGATCAGGTTAATCTAAATATTAAAATTGAGAAACTTATTAAAAAAAATTAACATGTTTTAACAATAAAATTAAGAATTAATCAAATTTAATTTTAGGCATTGTTTTATATTAATAAAGCACCAAAATTTCGAAACTGATAGGCACGTAGCACTAACTTCTCTACGCATTTAAAAATATTTTCATTTGAGGGAGAGCTCTTTAGCAGTTCTTAGGCGGCAACTTCTATTCAAAAATAAAACTAATGAGCTTCACCATAATGTATAGTTGAATTGCGAACATATTCCAGCCCAATGAGCATAGCAGAGTGGAGTTTCGAACATTAACAACAAGGCTCTTGTAGTCATTAATAAGTATATATAGTAGTAGTATGTATACTATATATTTATTTGTATATTATAATATACCCAAATATATATATTATATAGTATATATATATATATTATATATATATTATATTATATTATATATATACTTATATATATATAATATCATATATATATATATATTAATATATATATATATACATAATATAGTAGTATATATATATGATAAAATATTGATAATATTATATATAATTATATATAATATATATATATATATATATTATATATATATATAATAGTATATATAATAGTATATCGATTAAAAATATATGTTTATATATATATATATAGATATATAATTAAATATATATATATATTATATATATTATATATAATATATTATATATATATATATATATATATAATATATAATATATATATTATTATATATATATACATATTGATATATATGACAGAAGATCGATTCAGGAAGTTGTCGTTATGTATTAATTCGATACCAAATATCAGGGAGTAATCATTCCGTCACATACGACTTATTATCGCACTAGAAAGGTTAAGAAGGATTGGTACAAGTCGGAAGAAGAACCAACCTAGCCACATTCTGAATATACACCAATCGAATCTTAACACTTATAACATTAGCGGATAGACACGCAATATTTGGTGTTATTGCTGAGCATAGGAACATGACTGCTAGAAAAGGCTAAGAGAAAAGGGGTGGATTAATAACTGTGAGAAGAAGCCATCCCTAGCATTCTTCATATACACCATCGACTTCCCCGGTACCTTAATAACCTAGGGTAAACACCATATTACCTATGTATCTATGGCGTAGGATATATTCATGCTACGAACAAGGGCTAGAAAGGGCGGGCGGGGTGCTAAGCTATACAAGAAGCATCCTAGCACCTCTAATAAGGCAACTAATCGACCCCTCCGTAATAACATAGGTGAGACACTAATATCGGGTGTCATTCTACATATAGTCGGCACGTGGCTAGAGCTAGAAAACAGGCGCCTAATTGCGGTCACTTTTACTGTGTTTCGTTTCTAATATGAGGTCGCAAGTATATATTATGATATAATATATATTATATATATATTATATATATAATATATTATATAATTATATAATATATTATTACTATATAAGATATATATATATATATATAATAGTATATATACTATATATATTATATAGGACTGCGAAGACGTGAGCGTAGATAAGACCTATTGTTAGCGTATATTGATGAGTTCGGTCCCTCCCATTTACGCACACACACGACGAACACACACACACAGGGACAAAGCGAGCACACGAAGCGAAGCGGACCACACACACACACAACACACCCACTAAAGAACAAACATTAACCATATAGACAGAGAAACTTTCGACTATACCGCCTCAAATATATTATAAAATGCTGAATAACTTTGTAGCTACCGAAGTGAACGTTGTGGGTACCACTGGCAAATTATTCTGAGGAGGGTACTGTCTTAGAAAGTTAGGTAAAGGATGAACTGTGATATACTTATGATCATGAATAACTTCGTAGAGTTGACAAGTACATGTGCTGATAGTGTTACAACTATGCGCAGATATCGTAGAGGGAGTACATTTCTGAAAATTAGGTAAAAGGAATCGAAATATGTATACGTAGAGGATGTTGAAGCATAACATCGTCACTGACGAAGCTAATGGTTTAGTGTACAGTGGTTCGATTATAGTATTAATTTATACTAATATAGATACTCTGTCTATATGATATATATCGTATATATAATATATATATCTATATATATATAATTATATTATTATTATATATAATATTCTTTATATATATATATGTTTAATATATAATCTAATATATGTATATATATATTATATTATATACTATATATATATATATATATATATTATATTAGATATATTATTAGTTATTATATATATACTATTAATATATATTAATATATATATTATAAATAGAATATATATATTATATATTATATAATATATATAGGATTTATTACAGAAGTGTCGGTTGTATCAAATATTACTTGAGTGAGTAAAGAATAAATCGTAACAGAGTGGGGTGACCCTAGTGACCCTAAGGGGTTTCTCGTCGCTACTCGCTTCACTGCTTACGGGTTAGGTTGAATAAAAACATGTTTTATTACCCGAAAGCAGAAAACCTAGAACAACACATAGCTTAGTCTGCCATGGAATTGGAACCATTTGGGTCGAGTTGAGCTATTGCTTTACTGCTTGGATGCTTGCTTTGCTGCTTTAGGGACAATAAAAACCCAAACTTTTAATAAAAACAAAAATATTTTAACAATTAAAAAATAAAAAGACACTAATGAAACATGTTAAAGAAAAAACATTAACTCAATATACCCAAAAAACATTAAAAAATAAAATATAAGTTAGTTATAAGCTTGATATTTTAATAGAAAAAAATACAATAAAAATTTTCTTTATAAGAAGCAAATATGAGAGTTTACAGTATTTTAATAGATTAGTAAAAATATTATACTATTATTAATAATTATATAATGGAATTAGTTATAATAATAAATATTCAAAACTAATATATATAAGATATATAATAATAATTAATAATAATAACTAATTAAGTATATATCTCTTTAAACTAGTTAAATTAATAATTATAAATATAATAATAATTAATAAAATAATAGATAATAATAATAATAAATAATAATAATAATAATAATAATAATAATAATAAATATTAATAATAATAATGATAATAATATAATATAATAATAATAATATATAATATCGTAACGAATGAATAATAATATATAATAAGTAATAATTAATAATATATAAATAATAAAATAAATCGAATAATAATAATTAATAATATATGAATTAATATATATAAAAAATAATAATAATAAATATAATCAAAATAAAAATATATAATAACAAACATGATAATAATATAATAATATAGTAATCATAAATAGATATAATAATAATATATAATAACTATAATAATATAAATAATAAGAACATAATAATAATATAGTAATAATAATAATAATAATAATAATATAATAATCTATAGTTGATAATAATAATGATAATAATAATAATAATAATAATAATTTAGAAGTATAATTAACTAAATAATAATATAATAATAATAATATAATATAATGGTATATAAATAAATAATAGATATTATTAGATAATATAAAATAATAATAATAATATTAATAATAATAATAAAATAATTAATAATAGTTAATAATCATAACTAATAATAATTTAATGAAAATAAAATAATATATAATATAGTTAATAATATAGACTAATAATAATAATATAATAATAAAATATAATAGATATATAATAATAAAATAGATAATAATTAATGAATATAATAAAATGATTAATCAATAATAATAATAAAATAATAATAATACATAATAAGATAATAATAATAATAATAATAATAATATAAGTAATAATTTAATAATAATAATGAATAATATGAATACTATAAAATAATAATATAATAATATAAAATATTACAAAAGTTTTCCCGCTAAATCAAAAACAGTAAACTCAAAATTTATAAGAAAAAATATTTGTAATTAAGTAATTTTTAAGGCTTAAAAATAAAAAATAAATAAAATAATAAAAAATAAAAAATAAATAATAAAATAAAAATTGAAAAAACTTAAAACAAAACATAAATGTAAAATGAAACTTAAAAAATAAAAAATAGGCAAACGTAAAATAAAGGATACTTAGGTGAAAAAGATTTTATTATTTACGAGTATATATGAAAAGAGATTTGAAATATAGTCCTTTAAATATGGCCAAATAGAAAATGGTGTTTTTTTGTAAGATGTCAATATAAAAATTGACAATTAGTTAATGAAACCTCGCAGTTAGATAAAATTTTATCCAATTACCTAAATCTCTAAGAGTACCTACTCAGATTCAACCATCTGTACCACATACACACGTAACTGTCAGCAGCGTAGCTAATGTCCATCAATCTCTAAGACAGTATACCAGTTTATTCCCAGTTTACCTAATCTCTTAAGAAGTAACCCCTTAATATCCGCACCAGTTTTACAATACAACATGTAACATTACGGCAGTACCGAAGCTATGTCAGAACCTATAAGTATAATTTTGAGGGTGGTTATGTATGTTGTCTGTTGTATGTTGTTGAAGGGTGTGGTGAGTGTGGGTGGTGAATGGAGGGCACGACTCTCCCAATCATACGTAATAAATAAGTCGATTTTACGCTTGTACTGGCACCATATATAGTATATATTTTATAATATATAATATATATATATATATATATTATATATATATATATTATAGTATATAATTTATATATATATTATTATACGTATATATATAATATATATATATATATTATATATATATATATATAGTAATATATATATATATTATATATAATATATATATTTTATATAGATTAATATATAATATAGTATATATTATAATATATAATATAGTTAGATTTATATATATATATAATATATATTTATTAAATATATATAATATTATAATATTATATATATATCATCTAAAAATAAAAGTAAAGATAAAAAGTAATGTATATGTTCGTTAGGATTCTCAACTGGTTCGAACCCTAAAATGACCACTAGCTAGAACAGAAATATATTATTATATTTATATTTTACACTAGACTTTTGTATGGTCTATTAGATAGAGCTCTGATTACCGCTTGGCCATCACTCTTCTTTCCACCACTCCATTGTTTAACATTCTTACTTCATATTTTTAGCACATCCACATATTTTTTTGCACTTCCTAACAATTGCTTCCTTCATTGGCTCCCAGATTGTGTCAGTTTAAAACTTGGTTCACATTCACTGATTACTCGCGATGCGCTCACTTACCATCTATCCTTATTACATGTCATGTTTGCACTCACTCTTATTTCTACCCACTTCCTTCCGTTTCACCTTCCTTTCCACCAAGAACACTAAACTTAAATTTTACAATTATAATATAGAATATATAAATATAATATATTATATAGTATTATATAGTATATAATTATATATATATATATATATATACTATATATATTATAAATAATATAATATATATATATATATTATATATTCTCATTCATCAATTTTATAATCATTGTTAATTTCTTAAAAATTTAGAGTTATTTTAAAATTCATTTTTCATTTTACGAAAAAAATATTTATTATTTGCAACATTTTGTTGAGATCGCTTTTATCACATATGGTTTTCGTAACATGTCTGATGGGGGGTTATTGCTTCCCTTTCGTGCCAACTTTGTATTACTGACTACTTACTTAACTTAATGGTGCGAATATAAAACGCTAGTATCTGAGTTCAGTATGGAAGTAGTAAGAAAGCTTTAGACTTAAATTTTTTCCAAACTTATAATCAGGTTTCGTTAAGTAATTTCATTTAATTTTATTGTTTTAATGCTTAATGTTTGATTCTATAAAAAAAAATACTACATAGGTTTGTAATGCGAGTTGTTCTGCCGCGATTAATTGATCACGAATAATATAACAAGTGCTCACATAACTAATAATAATAAAAAGTATTAAATTTAGCAAAATTTACTTTATAGTACAAAATTTATATATTATTCTATTTTTATTTCTCTATATTCATACTATAATAAATTAATAATAAATTTATTACCACCTTCCAACTAATATTTTGAGGACGCTGGTATTTATCTTAAATGATTTCTCTCCCCCACTACGTGATAATATTTTTACTATTCATATGATTTTTATGATCTATTTTTATATAGGTGGTGATCAAGAATATAATATAGTTATTAGTCTAGCATCTATATATTGATATGTTTTCATAATATTTCATTCTTATTTATATAATCCTATATTTCATTCTTTATAAGGGACTCTAGTTTAACCGTAGAATAAATGTTGGAGTGTATTCTAGGTGAAAGGCTACCGAGATGATTTTTCTAGCGGCGGTAGAACATGGATTTATATTCCAAAAGTGTTTTCTTATATATTGCTTAAAAGGTCTGTGTCATATCCTAGTGTATCATTTCTCGGCATAATTCTAAACCCTTATTAAGTTGTTTATATTATCAAAATAAATTAAGCTAGTTTGATTCTACCACTTAAAATAATCAAACAGTATTATATACTATAGTGATATAGGTCTATTGAGCATATTATATTATATTATATATTATTATATATGAATTATCGTATACGATATATCACATACTCTATTATAGTTTAATGATATATATAATTACTTTATATATCAGTATTATTTTTCACACTAATAATGGAAAGATTAATCACTCTTACAGACTAAAAATAAAAAATACTAAAATATATTATTTTTAACACCACTTTAATATATTTATTATAATGCAATCTAGTTTATTTCTAACAATATAAATAATTTTAGTTATTAATTTATATTAATTTTAAATATGTTTATTTCATTCATACTTTCAATGTTATAGGTATTAGTATATATATAAACTATTATTTATATTTTCATTAAAGACTATATATTTAATATAATATTAGGTACTTTATCTCAGCTACGGGATAAGCTAAGTAAGGAATAGCTACGATTGTAAGTCTCATAGTGGTCTCCTGGCCTATAGGAGCCGTGAGATCTCTTTAAAAAAGTCGGACGGATAATACTCGCTTACATACATAGCGGATAAGCTATACGATGTAAGATATATACTACTAGGAGGGATAGCCTCGGGTTATATAATTAGTATACTCATATCATTATAAATATATATTATATATATATTATTTATATATATATTAAATATTTTCGTATAGTACTCATGTGCTCTATATGATTTACTAATAGATATATGTGTACTAGGTTTGAACATTCTAGTTCATGGTTGTCATGTTAATTACTCTCTCATACTAAGTTGACTCTTGCGTTTCATCCTAGCTAAGTGTTACGTTATATATCTATGCATCATACCAGCGTTAATATTTGTGTTATTGTTCCGTCTCTGATATATATACGGATTGCTTTCTAGACTTATCATCTAAACATGGAATTTTATTTGGCATCTGATAGGTATAGTTACTTCGCGATGACGTGAGTGATTGTATTTTAGTATTTATTTTTTATTTTTATAGTTGTTGGTCTACGTTATAGCGAATATTACCTGCTATATTATAGTATTAGCCCCTATCCATTATGGTGTAAGTATTTGTACTTCGCTGTATATATATATTAACACATCAATCAATATATTAGTTAGATATATATATAGAGCACTAGATCGACTTCTTGCTCTCGCGACGTCTGTGTACATACTGCTAAGGCTTTCAGCCCGCTGTCTAGTCATATAGTTAAGTAGCTTAATATATAAATATATTAACTATAATATTATATAATAATTGTATATTATTTTACTAGTATAGCTATATATCTATACTATATATATATATTGGATTCTGTTATATATTTATGCGTAGGACTTGGAACTGATATACAACCTTTATTTAGTGACTGTATCAATATGTATATCCTATACTCTTCTTCTCGTCGTTTTTTTCTATCTTACTTTGACGATCATAACGCATATAGCTAGCCTATTGTCCATCAAAATGCAAACTCTTGGCAGTCTCAGTTAATCATCCATTCTGATCTGTATAGCGCACGGTCTATCTAATGTCTGTGTCGAGCGCAGTTCTAGTCTCCGACGTCGTGTTGGCTCTATCCTCAACTTTAATCATAACGATGATCATCGTATATAATAGATTATCCAGTATGTGTAATGAAGTAGTTTAGGTTAGATTATATTTCCTTCTTGCTCCGCAAGAGTCTAAATCATAAGAATATTATATATGTCTGATTTGAGAGTGTATGTTGTATAATGGATATCATAGGTCGTAAGTGACTTGTATTGGTTACTACAGAAGTAATCTAACATTTTCATTTTTGTATGCTCACTATGAGATTAACATTCAATGAAGCTAATCACATCTAGAACTGGTATTCTGGAATTCGCGGTTTGATAATAAGCTTATACTGAGACTTATGTACTTATGCTTCTTTAGTTATTCTATTGGCCACTCATGCTCTTATTATATTTCTCTATTCATTTAGTTACCTGTTCCGCCTATTTTTGTGGTATGACTCTCAGATTATTGAGAGCTGGTTTTATGAAGTTGTGTAGCCTAAATTGCTTCAGATTCTGATATGGCATCTGATCTCTAATAGATCAAGTTATGTTGTTCTATTCCTTGACACAATCATTGTCCTTCTGGCTTTGTTAATTGTCAATATACAGATTTAAATTCTTTATTCTGTAAGAAAAATTGCTTGTTTTTGAATGCGTTTATGTTGATCCTCATTGATCTTGTCTCAGAGTATAACGAAGATATTAATTACAGTAGGTATAAAACCTCACTCTAATTAATCAATGCGATATCGAACAGTTAGACAATAAATTATAGGAAAATTTTTTTCTTCTCATATAATCTTTATTATATACATCCTTCTAATGAAGCCTTATTTATATATGTCAATCACTTCGGTATCTTTATTCATTCTTGACTGCGATCATATCGATTTTTATCATTATCCAAGTACTGTACTGCGTGTGACAGTCGTAATTATAATGTTTTACATCTAGAACACTCTTTTCAGCTAGTTACTTAGACAGATATACGATACTTAACTACATGGTCTGAGATAATCCGATTCAGTATTCTATGATCGTATACAACATGTTGTGCTATCATGTAGCATGTATGCCATTGGTAGCTCATCAGTTCCTGTTTTATGTACTTTACTTTAGTTATCATTGTGCAGTATTATTGTTGCTGAGCTAGTGCCTGCGAACCTTGTCTTGACATGCAGTATTTATATTTGTCTATGAGACGTATAATAGTATAATCCTGGACATATGTATCTATATACATGATAGTTGATTGTCAGATACTATACGACCGATTAGCTATGTGTATATGGGTGTGTATACATTTCTCTCGAGTCACTCGCTATACTGTGATCTACTATATAATGATTTAATATTAGTATCTGTAAGTCATGATATACTCGATACTATCTTGCTAGACACTCTAAATAGTCTCTTACCATGTCTCGTCGACTTTCTAAAATATATACATTATCAGTCATTAATGTCGGAGATGAATATATCTAATAAATTAATTCTCTCAATTTATAAAATTTATAGACATTGTTATTTTATATAGAATAAAGCACCTAAATAATTTACTGAGAACTGATAGTCAGCGAGCACATCACATTTTATCATCTCTCGCGGTCACTCTCTGTGTATACTCTACTCAGTGCTCTTGTGTATAGCGGCTATTACAGATGTGTTACCACAGCTAATCGCTATCTATTACATCTGTCTGCAGCTTGGCCGCGGTCGGCAACTTTTTTTAAGGACACTCGAGGAACATTGAGCTTCGCATAACGTTATGGATGCAGCACTTATATCACCTCATGACATAGCATGCCTAGCAGAGCTCTGCGAATCTGAATCATGCTAGTCTGTAGTCCTAGTAAACATGGACACATCTCGCTAATGTCCTGCATCCTGCTCTCCGCTACCGTTACCGTCTTTTATGATAAATATAACGAGAGTATTATGAAAATGAATATTTTGATTTATGTGATAGTATAGAGATGCTAATTCGTCGCGATCGTCTAACCAATATTAGTAATTAATAATTACTTAAGATGATCTATTGATATAAATATATTTATTATAGTGTAAAGTTTTTATTAATTCTAATGTGGCAGGATTAATTAATTTAATTTAGTTAATTATATTTATGTGGAAATATCGATATTTCTATATATATATATATATATATGGTTATATATATATAATAATATTAATATATAAGAATATAATATAATATATATATATATTATATAGATTATATTAATTAATATATATTTATTATATTATATATTATCATATTATATTATATATATAATTATATATATATATATATATAGATATATTATAATATTATTATAATTATATATATATATATATATTTAATATTAATATATATATATATATATATATATAATTAATTAAATTATATATATATATAATAATAATATATATATAAAATTAGTATATATAGATATTACTATATATATATAAATTTAATATATTATTAATAATATATATACTATAATTAATATATAATATATTTGATTAATATTAATATATGATATTAATATATATATATATATTAATAATATAATAATATAATAATATATATATATATAGATATATTAATGATATATATAATAATAATTGATATTATATACAGAAATCGATTTCAGCAATCAAAATTGGAAATTAGCACATTCTTAAAATACGTTTATTTTATACATTACTTGATATATAATTATAATATTATATATATATCCATATTTGTATTTATATCTAGGGTGACGACTTTGAATACTCAGTGTTTGGTGTATTCATCGATGTTGGATAGGGACGGCATTTGCTCGAATGAAATGCGTAGAATACTAAGGGGGCAGGTGGTGATGTTGGAGGATGACTGCGTTGACCTCTCTGGTGATAACTCGGCTCTAGCGCCGTTTCTGCCTGCTCTTCCTGAATTAAACACCGGTAGATCGCAGTTATACTTCGCTTCTAACTCTGTCATACCTAGGATAGAACCAATATTAGCGGTAATATCTATGGACGGCTAGTTATATTTTCATTAGAATTACATTCCTAGCATTACGAACGGAAGAGTCAGCTCTGTCGGTGCTCTCACTTTTATATTATAGCATGAATTATAGCCTTAGCACGCTTTTGTAAATTGAACTACTCTCTAATCGCTCGCTCCGTTCGTAGATCCGAGATTAAACAATAAGGTTAAGTTGGGCTGACCGACTATCTAGGTCGGTGTGGTGTGTAATATATACAAATTATCTCAGTCGGTACGTGCTAGAAGCTTCAGATTCGTTGACTCCTTACTTCGTTTAGCTTATTCGGTTTTGCTTGTTTTCTTATTCTGTTCGAGTAATCGGTCTCGCAGAAATTATGATACTTTTCGTATACGTAAGCTCATAAGCTGTTTATATATACAATATAATCAAAGGTTATAGCTCATAATAGCTATAAACCGTATATATGTTAGAATTCTTACTACTTGTAATATTAAATTCTATTTCTTAGTAGTATCTATAACCTCTTGTACAAAAAAAACCATACTATCCTATAACTACTGATAAATTATTATCTTATTTACTCTCATCTTTAATTTCGATTCATGTTGTAGTATTTTATTGCTATATATCTCCAACTGAAAATGAATAAGTGATAATATCTCTTCTCTTGAGTATATCGGTGGCAATAGCAACGGAGCTGTCGCATATATAGTATCCTCTAGTTATTTACTTTTACCTTGATGAGTTTTCGTCCCGCACTTCTCTCACTGCACTCACCTACTTCTTACGTATCTCACAGCTGTACCACTATCTAGCCCATTACACAGCCATATAAGATAACAATTTACATACAATATATCTGAACTCTCACGTAACACCTCAGCGAATTGCCATGGGGGGCTTCTGAAAATTCTTATTAAATAGCGTGACTACTTGTCAGTACCGAAGTTACGTTTGATTGTGGAAGTACACCGCTCAGCAAATATAGTGAGAGGCGGGTGGCCTGGATGCTTCCTGCGTCAACTCTCCTGTAGAATAGAGTTGAAAGGGAGTGAAAAACTTTGTGTGCGGTTTTGGATGCTGATACCCTTATTGCCTCACTGATTGTCAAAACTTATAAGTAGCTTTTGCTCAGTGGTTGATATCTAAATTACTAATTATGATAACGTTGGTCTCACACTCTATGTCGTGTGACAGGCTATCTAAGGACGACATGTCCAGTATTTCTCTTAGATCGAATTTAGAAAAAAAGAGGTAAAGGCTGCGCAATTCCTTGATCCGTGTAATCTCCTGAATCGTAGATGAGTCTCTCACTTGTGGTGATGTCAACATACTCAATGACTCTCTGTGAGAAACGTAACTTCTCGACTCTCCCATTCTTATGATCATTCTGCTGAGTAGCGTCGTGACAGATGTGTTTGCTACTATATTGTGCGAAGGAATACTTATTTCTATCTGAACTGATTTATGTTTTTCGCCGGTACTCTATGTAGAAGATACGTGACGAGAGCTTTAGCAGGGCGATATGGCGACTTTATATCTAAGGCATATTGACGCGTATACTATATGGTATACACGCAGGTTCGGTCACTTGGACATACTTCTACCTTGAAGCTCTCTCCCTCATGTTTTATCAGTCGTATTCTCACCTACCATATTCCTCCGCTTTTTCTGCAAAGGTGACAGACTGTACACTTTTCTATGTATCAATAGTTGATTTTATTTTTATCACGGGCTATAAGTTTATTTGCTTTCAAACTCTATTGACTCTATATCTCAGAGGACGTTGTTGATTGCAATATTTGTTTGCTATTTTTTATTTTATAGTTCATTCTTGCAATTATCTTCTTTTTATTATGTTTATGTATGTGCATTAAATTTTATAGTTTCGTTGATATTCTTAGTTAATGTTCTGTGTTCTTATACCTCTTATATACTTTTTATTTTTATTATTGTTTTTAGATTTTATATATTTATATAATAATTATACTATAGTATTACTTTTTCTTTACTTTACTATTCAATTTATACTCTACTTTTCTCTCATCCCGCACTTGACAAACTTATTTTAATATTATTGATATGCCTTTTCTTCTTAATTTTGGTAGTTCTTATATAATTCACTCTCTTTTCATAATTCATTTCAATTTCAACTATCTTTTTATTTTTCTTTACCTCTAATTTATATATAAATTTCGTTCTTCATATGTAGAAGCATTTATAGTTTTTCAGATTTATATATTTATTTTTTATTATTATTGCTTATTGATATTACTGGATTTATTGTGATATTTTATCTTTGATTATTTATGTATTATGTGTGTATTAGGTCGTTATTTCAAACATGTGATTATAAATATTTATTATAATTTCTTTATATTTTATTAATGCTAACAAATTTTCTATACTCAAGTATAGTTCTTTACCTTTCTTCAAAGTGTCACATTTTTTTATATCAATTCTTCCTAATCTCCTTTCGAATTCGATTATTCTTCTGTATTTTTCTTGTATGATCTATACTAATTTGTTTATCTATATACCTTGGTCACTGTATTAACATTAAAATCAATATAATATATATGTCTTGAGTTAGATTCATCATCATCACTAAACGGTTGCTAGGGCGTATTATTATGTATAGGTCTCTATAAAAAGAAACTGTGGGCAGTTCTGTTAGGACTGCATGAGACTTTTATTTCCTTTTCCTGGTTTTGACTTAACTTCATTATTATTTATCTATTCAATTGTGATCTTATTTTAAAAACGAATGATTCTGAGAAGTAGTAATATGCTGGGGTAAATTAAGACTCTAATAGTAGTTGGGCTTTGATATGTATCACCTGAGCTTTTGTTTAGTATATGCTATATTATTATTTTTAATATGATGACTATACTCTGATTATCGATTGACTCGATAATCTCCTAAATCTTGGTTTAACATTCATTGTTTGTTAATGTTATATTTTATTGGTAGTGACGATATTATTACTCCTCTTATATTTTCTTTATTATTATTCTCTTCTTCTTATTATTATTATTTTTCTCTCTCTCTTTAATTTATTTGATAAATTTGTTTTTTATTTGAAAATCTTTATATTACTTAATTATTTTATATTTTTCACAAATTTAAATTTTATTTCAACTTTATTTTGAGAAAGCAGTTATTCAAGAATATTATATCTCTTTCATATAATATTTTAGTTTGTTGATGAGACTAATTTTATAGTGTTTTTACGTAGCAGTTTGTTGCATCTCAGGAGCGGATAAGTGACGTTTTATCACGTGCGTGTCTAGATAGAGTATAACAGCCACGCTTTTCTGACCTCGAAGGCGCCCCGCCCAAACAGTTCGAGCTGTGTTAGTTGTTATCTAAGGGTATTTACTAATTTAGGGCCATATAAGCTTCGTTTTAATCAAACTTAAAGCCGTGATAGTAATATGTTGATCGAATAGCGTACGACTACCACCACCAGATGATATAAGAAACTAGGAATTTTGTTGTTGGTGTACTCGCTTCGTTCTTTATAAATGTAGTTTATGTGTGATACATGTCCCTTGTTATATTAACTTAATCACTCAAGAGTATCTGCTTTGTTACTTCACTCTCAGATAGTATTTCTTGGTCTATGGTTTGCTTCCACTATCGAGCTTTAGATTCGCCACTTCATCTTGTTAGTCTTACGTGTACTATTGCTAGACTACTGACTAGTGACATGATACACTAACTAGGACTACTTTTTAACTGCCTTCTTCTCCATCTATCTCCTTATGTTTTGCACCTTGACTCAAAGCTATAAATATATCTCGATTAGATATTAAGTTCTCCACTTGGAGTTATTTCGTTCTCCTCCTGAATCACATTATTATGCTCTAATGTGGTTGAGTCTTGTAAGAGTATGCTCAATCTGTATATTATTGCAAGATCAAATTCAAGTTATATCTTCATGACTTCACGCTTGAGCTATAAGATCTCTCAATATGATAATATAAGTCTGATATATATATCTATATTAGTGTGCAACACCGCTACTACTTCTTCGCTATAATATGTATTAGTTGATGTAGGTTATATATACTTATAAATCCACTATATGTGTACGTGTGATTATAATATAATATAACTATATAATTATATAACTGTAGAAAATTATATTATATAATTATATTATATATAGATATAATAATATTAAATTATATATATAATATATAATATATATATAATTAATATATATATTAATATATATATATTATATATATATTATATACTAATAATATAATATATATATATTATTATATATATTATAATATATATATTATATATTTTATATAATAGTATACTATATATAATATATTATTAAAAGATATCTTACTAGAATGTGTGTTCAAATATTACTTGAAGTAGTAAAACAATATAAATATATAACAGATGAGGTGTGACCCTATGGGGTACTCTCACCATAGGGTTATTCTCGCGTCATACTGCTTCATATTAGACTTTACAGTATAGAATAATTAATACTTTATATATTATATTAGGTATATATAGATATGATATATATATATTAATTATATAATATATATATAATATATTTATATATAAAATATATATATATATAAGTTGAGTAATATAAAACCATCAATCCTCACATCTGAAGTGTAGAAATCTTCTCCCACATACTTCTGACAAATTCCGCCCTTTTCCACATGCTATAGCCCTTTAAGAATCTGCATCCTGGCATCGAGAGCCATCCTATCAAATCCTCATATTAAAGCATAGCCGCATCCTTCGCCGCCTGCATCTGCTAATCACGCAAAGCATACGTGGTACAAATGTTTGACAGAATTCCGGTCCATCACTATATATATATATATATATATATGATATATTATATAATATATTGATATACCTATTATATATTGTATATATGTAAGTTATTGTATAATATATATATACATAGTATAGATATATATCTAATAGTATTATTAAAATTATATAGCATTTTAAACTACATATAAAATTTTAATTACTAATATGAAGAGTAACAAGGGAGAAAACCAAAAAGAGTTCCCAAAATATGAAAACGAGATTATACAATAAGTGGCGTTGAGGATAGCTCTTTTCATACATTGATAAATGATTCAGGAATGAAATATGAAGACCTATCAGAAGGTGGCATCTAGCAGACTGTTCCACATGTCTCGTATTCCTCTTTCTCAAGAAGAGGATAAGCAAGAAAGAAGAAGAAGAGAAAGGAAAGAAGAGAGAAGAAGATCGCAAGAGAAAAGGTATAGAAAGCAACGAAAGGAAGAAGTATGGAGTAAACAATCTAAAAGGGCTCCAATAATCACCAGAAGAAAGTGATAAATGAAGATTAAGAAAAGAAGTAAAAAGTATTGGGAGGAGTATGGTGGATTGAAAGGAAGTAAAGAAGGGCAACAAGAGCCAAATAAAAAGGGAGATAAAGAAAGATAAAAGAAAAGATTTTATAGAAGAAGAAGTCGAAGAAAGAGAAATGATGAAGAAGAGGAAAAGAAAAGGAAAAGATTAAAAGAAGAAAAACCTGATTTGAAAGAAGAACAAAGCAGATGAAGAGAGAAAGAGGTGAATTCTAAAAATGAAGAAGAAGTAGAAGAAAGAAGAGAAGAAGAAGAAGATGGAGAGAAGGAGAGAAGAAGAGAAGGAATGTAAGATAAGAAGAGAGACCAGAGAAGATGAGAATTGAGAGAGAGATTCTCAATTTTAAGAGACGTGTAACAATGAGAATGTCTTATAGCAGAATTACCTTGTGTTAGAGTGGAGAGAGATAGGGAGAGAGAGAAAATACAATAAGCTAAAGAGCGACGATAGAATTGTTAGCAGAAGAATATATGAGGTGCAATGAGAAGAAATGAGAAGAAATGAAGATGTAAAAACAAGAGTAGATAGAGAGGAAGAGAGTAAGAGAATGAGTATTAAGATAAACTGGACAGTCGCATGATGAAGTTTCTTGTAGAGATGTGAAAGATCTGAAAAAGTACTTTGCTGTATCTTTCAGTACCAAAAATTTACCAATCATATAGACACTAATAACAATCTATGAACGATACAGTTGATTATTGAATGGCAGAATATAATTGTAGAATTTTTCATATTTTAAATTTTCTATAAGTAATAAAACTACTACCTATTGAGAAATTGCGATCACAATGAAACATTTGATTTACTTCTAAGTTCAAAAGTAAATTGTTATTGTTGTGATCAATGTAATTATAATGAGTATATAGTAATTATAATTAAAATCATATATAAATATATATAAATAATAATAATATTATAATTATACATAATATATATAAATTATAAATATAACATATGCTATATGTTTATAGAATATATTAATTATAAGAATATTACAATAATTAGTAATTACAAATCATAATAGATTAAGTGGATATTAAGAAATTTTCTATAAGAACATAGTTAAAATAATATAATTTATAATATATTACAGACGTACATTCTTCCCATACCATTTTTAAGAATAATTCAGTTATGCATAAAAAAATTGAAAGAATGGGAAGAGTTAAAGATGGGAAGTAAAATTTTCATTCAAAACATGGATTGTGATTATGAAAGTAAAATTCTCTAGTATAAGCGTTATTGAATGAAATACTTTGCATGTCTACCCTTATTTAATTACATTGCTACAAATTAATAGACAAAACATATAAACAATAGCAAAATGTCCATGGTGATTAAATATTAGTGTGCTACATAATGACCTAAAAAAAGATTGGTGAAAAAAATGTTTTAGAGTTACATTAGTGGGAAGAACATCAATATATTGGGTCAGTGATTCTAACAGTAGCCATCAAATTTTCACCCCCTAATAGCGGTAATAAAGTAATATATGGGGAAATAGATCATAAATAAAAACAATTATCCCGGTGTGCGAGATGGGAGAGGGATATTTTAAATTTCTATTTAACTCAGCGAATTAACCTATAACACCAAAATACTGGTAGCTTTCTTTTATTGCCCTCTCTAAACGTTATGATATTTCGGAAGTCTTGTATTTTTCTGATTCTTAGTCATTATTACTCAGAAATTTATCATAATATTCTAAACTCAATTGATAATTTGACATTTTTCTTATAACATGTAGAATTTTTTCCGAAATGACATCAAACATGATCTTGAAATAAATGCATAGTTGGTTCGTATTTCTTACAATAGTCACAATTGTCTTTTCATTCGATATTTTTAAATAAGTTTTGTAAGATCAGCAGTACTCGCTCCAAATTCCAATTAACCCAATTATTTTTGGATTTATAAATTGTAAAATATCCGGATAATTTTTATTTACCTGTTCGATGCGAAGTAGATGTAAATTTTCAGAGCATATAATATTGGGCGAGCTTCGCATATTAATAAAACTCTATGCATATATTTCTTATAATATTATGCATAATAGTTATTTGGTATTTAAGTTCTTGGAACAAATATTCAAAAAAACTTTTCTTGTGAGTATTACAAAAAAATTTTATAGATAGTTAAATGACCGATTATGATGCCAGGAATTTTACCCCAATCATGTTATGAAATTTTATGATTGATTCGGGATAAGTATTAAAAAAAAATATTCTCAAATTAGTTCAACATTTTTCAAGCATTTGAATTTTTGAGAAAAGTGTAAAAAATTGATATATATTTTTTTAATTCTACTAAATCTGATAAATACAAAGAACAGTGGATATCATATAGTCGAGCCAAGAATGCATATTTTTATTAACTTTAAATTTTTAAATATTAGAAAAATATACACTCATATAGAAATTTATTTAAAAAATTTCCCACACATACAAATAATCTTTTTTGAAAGCTTTACGTTCCATAGACAACTAATAATGACCAAAAATAATTCGCATATACGAAAAAATTATTACATAAGTTAAAAAGGTTTGCATTCTATCCAGACAATACAACATATATATATGCCCCTGAAAATTTCAGCAACTGTCAGCAAAGTTACGAACAGACGATAAAATTTTATCGCAATTCTTTCAATTTTAACTATTTTTTGACAGATTTGGTTTGAAATTGTTGGACATCGCTGAACACAAAACTCAAAAAATAGAAAAAACAAACGCAAATTGTGATACACTATATGTACCGTAAATGGGACCCCATATATGCAGTATTCCATATTACTTGGGGTGAGATATCCATGACGAGTGTGATTCTGGAAAGTTGATACGGCAAAATCCCAAAAACACATGTTTTTTTATATTGATAAATTACTGAAAAACACAGAAGATAAATAGAATCAGAAAAAAATACAACTTGCAAACAACGTTTTAGCAGGGCAAAACTACAGTTTTGATTTAATAAAAGAGTTCAATAATCGTACTGATAAATTCTCGGAATATTTCAATATTTGAATGTGGAGGTTGAAAACAAATTGGCCAGCCCTCGAGCCAATATTGGACCCATTTCCTCTATACAAAGAAAGTCCACTGGAGAAAAAATCATACACGATTCAGAATCTTTTAACAGTGGATAATCGCATTTTAAAAATATATTAAAACTAGAAATTTACTCATTTATTTAATATTCTTGAGAATAAAAAGGGAACATATACATACCTTTCCTGGGAAAAAAACATCTCACAAAACATTATATCTTAAAAATTTTAACAAAACATTTCACTTAGAAATGAAATATTAAGAGACGTAGAGTTGCAAACTACAATTTCTTTCCCAGAATTTTTTTTAGTTGTTTGAAAATAAACGTAGATTTTTATGCCAACATAAATAATATAATTTATTGTTAAGCTATTGATTAAATTTTGAATTAAATTCGCTTTAAAAAACATATCTAAGAGTAGCTCAAAAACGAAAAACGAAACACGGTATAATGATATAAAGATTAGACAGATGAGGTAATAAGTTTCTATTAAATCATGTATATATTAATAATGATTCAGTCATTATTTCAGAAAAAGTTTTATTGTTAAAAAAATAAAAAAAATGACATTTCTCAACTACAGATTGTTGACATTCTTCAACTACAGGTTGTTGACATTCCTCAGCAAGTTGTTGACACTTGCAAACTACAAGTTGACATTCTTCAACTACAGGTTGTTGACATTCCTCAGCTACAAGTTGTTGACATTCGTAAACTACAAGTTGACATTCTTCAACTACAGGTTGTTGACATTCCTCAACTACAAGTTGTTGGCATTCCTCAACTACAAGTTGTTGACATTCCTCAACTACAAGTTGTTGACATTCCTCAACTACAGGTTGTTAGCTCAGTCAGACCATTATCGAGCTCATGTTCTGAAGGACTGGATTATAGAAGAAAACACCTTCAGTGCAACCTCCCGGAAAAATGCGAAAGGTACTGTAAGTTAACGTGACGAAACGATTGAACAGTAGTATTTAGACAGGAAATGTACATTTGAATGGTCATGCTGTTTCAATTTTAGTGCGGAAAATGTATAAAAAAACAAAAAATTATATCTCAAAAACTACAACTAGCTTCATGCGAACATAGGAATACCATTTTTCGTGGATGGGCCTGGTCAAATAGTATACTTATTAGAATGCCATGGGAAAATCAAGGTGTATAACAAAGTAATAAAATAAAAAAAAAATCAATAATAAAAATTAAATATTTGTATTCAACTTCCAATTAATTAAGTAATTATATATGAATTTTAAAGATCCTAATTATTAAGATAGAACCATCCCTCGTATTTTATTGGTTACTCCGTGGTATATATATGAAATAGACTTTCTATTACAATTTTGCTTTTTTTTCTTAACTAAAGATGCCACTGTCTCAAGGGTATATTGTATCACACGCACAGGTATATCGCTCGGATGGCAGGTAGTCGACGTGGTCCTCTCGGCTTTTCGCCCCGGGAGAACTATCGGGTACCAGTCATGAACTATCCCTATCTTTCCTACGGAAGTAGGTTCTTCGGAACTCTCAGGTCATTCTGGTTATTTGGTGTCGGCATGGCGATTTCCTCCCTCAACACTATCGCTTGTCGGTATTTGGAATACACGGCCCCTCGGCACTATATTGTTATCCTATTATCTTGTATTTTCCCGTTCGGCTCGATAGCCCTTCTCACTACATTGCCGTGTAATTTCCTTTTACAAATAATAATATATATATTATATTATAATTTATTTATTTATATATATATTTAATTATTATATTTATTCATATATATTATATTATTGATTGTACTTATATTATATTACTATTATAAATATTATTTAATTCTTATTTTTATTATTATATATTAAGGTATTAT
The DNA here is from genome assembly GCA_015478945.1 of Trachelipus rathkii. Taxonomy (NCBI): domain Eukaryota; kingdom Metazoa; phylum Arthropoda; class Malacostraca; order Isopoda; family Trachelipodidae; genus Trachelipus; species Trachelipus rathkii. The sequence goes on along the minus strand of JABUQX010047691.1, from coordinate 30,764 downwards.
ATATATATTATGTCCTTCTCCTCTAAAAAAAAAAATATAGCCCCACCCTTACTTTTGGATTTTATTATTTATTTTTTTTTTTTTTTTTAGGCATTTTGCCACTAACTACAATTTTAAACATTTTATGGATTCAAACCAACATGTTTCCTTTTCTGCTGTAAGCTATTGTAAATGTTTTTTGAGATGTTTTTTTTTTTATGAACAGTTTTTCCGCAATATAAATTTTACCACGGATTCCAACATTTTAGGAATTCCTTTTCCTGTAAGTTCTCCATGTAAAGTTTTTTTCGGAGATAATTTGATTCCGTAAATATTGAAACTTTAACGTACAGAATCCACACATTATACCTGTATTTTATTTTATTTACAAGTTTCTATATATATTAATATTATTTATATATATTATATTATTATATATTAATTACTAAGTTATTATTATATAGATATATAATTATATATATATCACCTATATATATATATATATTATTTTTTATATTATATATATATATATCTATTTTTAAACATTGTAACTATATTTCTTATATATATTATATTATATTATGGTATATTATACTATTATACATATATATCCTGTACCCTCTCTACTATGAGTATATAGATTATATTAGTATAGATATATATTTATATCTATATATATTATAGGGTTTTAGCTTTATCGATTTCTGTATAAATATATTACTATATAATCATCTATATATATATTATATTATGTTATTTTTACTATATTATATATTATACCCTATATTAGTACGTGAAAACTTAAAAGTATTTGATGGTTAAGCATAAATTAAATAATTTTTTTTCATTTCGGTGGACTAAACCGTTTGTCTATCTAAATATTTTTCCAAAGGTACTTCATTTTTTTTTCTTTATAGCATTCTAAAGTATGTTTAATAATATTTTTTTATTTTTATGTTTTATTAATAATTTTTTTGTTATTAAAATCATGCTATTTATTATCGTATAGGGTCGGGTATTTTATACAAAACTCATTTTTTAATTAAACAATAGCGAAAAATAAACCTGCTTGGAGGGACGACATCCAAACAATGCATCTCGTCCATTCTCCCCCATCATCGCTTGGGATTGGTATTTAGTCCTTATTTATCTATGTTAAACAGCGTATTTAATTATACGACCGTGCTATTCTTTCCGTTTGGCTTTCACAATTTTGCATAATCTTTATATAAATGTCTAACTGAGTATTTCTGTCAATTTCCGTCATGTATAATTTGAACACTAACTTTCGCAAAAAATAAGAGATCATACTATTCGCTTCTCTTCAGAGTCTGTATCATGTAATGATATTATTTTGCAAACATAGCATTCGTAGTCACCTACCAACACGGTCAACACTATATATATATCATCTATACCTCTCTCATATAAAGATGAAACGGAAGGATCAGTTTCAACATGTTTTTTCATAAGGATAGGTATAGCTTATCGATACCTTTATCACTACATATTGTCGTTATATATTTTCTTATTATATACTTTAGTCTGGCTCTACTATATAACTCACGCCTAAGTGCTTATGTGATCTGGTATTTATTATAATCATACCTCCATCTCTTATTATATTCTTCTATCACTATATATATATATATACTTAACTTATATGATATCTCGGTACCTCCAGTGAAATTTTTCACTTTAAAACCACAATAGCATATCTCAAAAACTACTAGCATAGCTACAGTTGGAAATGAGGCGAATACATTGTCCGGAATCTTTCTGGTAAATTTTATGCTCGCGGTAAAATAAAAAAAAATCCACAAAAAAAAAAAATCAATATCTCAAAAAAATCTACAATAACTACAGCGAAAAAAAGGATACATTTTTGGAATCCTGGGTAAAATTTAATTTTGGATGGAAAATGTAAAAAAAAAAATTATTGTTAAATAATTATAGTAATATGAGGAGGGAAAGCTTATTTAAGACCTTTTATATGTTTATCCGTTAAAAATATTAATATATTTTTAAAGGTGTTAAGTTGTTTTATTACTTTAAGCTAAAGAATACCGAAGGTGAAATACACGGCGCACCGATTTTCAGGAGTGACACAGCGGTCTTCTCGCCTTCTAGGGGAACTAAGGGGGTACCGGAACTCATTATCTCCACCCTCCGGGGAGGGTCCTCCGAACCCCCGCTCTTTGGTATTTTTGGGTGTCGCGGGGTTACTTCGCCCTCCCCTACGGGGTATGGAAAACGTGCTCCCCCCTGTGTTTCCCCATCGGCTCGAGCCCCTACATGCCGTGTAATACCTTTACAAATAGAATTTTAATATAATTATTACATATATATAATATCCTTGTTCCACTAAAAAAAAAATTAAGCCAATATTTTTTATTTTTGTGCTTAATTTTATTTTATATTTTTTTTTTATTGTTTTTTATCATTTTCCTAACTAAAATTTACACATTAGATTTATAGTACTCACCCTGTACAGCCTATGTAGTTATTATGAGGAATCGATTTTGGTTAATTTTTTTCCATATCTCAGGTTCCGCAATAAATCCTTTAGACAAGAGGTCTGCAATCAATCTATAGTATTTTCCTTTTTGGCTCTCTGTAGCTATATGTAGTTTCGAGATATGGATTAGAGGAGATTTCTGTTATTACGGGTTTTAATCTTTAACGCCACAATATCACTTATATTTTTAATGAAGGTATCACCTAAATAGCCCTGATTATATAGTAGTAATACTGTATGATACTTCCTGGTGTTAACTAATTTATTTTTGACCTACCTTACTATTACCGTTACTCGTATGAGTTTATATATAATATTATAACCTATACCGCCTTATCAGATTATCTTTTATAGAGTTTGGATTTCATCATCTTATTATATTATCTCGCTATGTATTTATTTGTAGTTATTTCACTATGTACTTACATGGTATACTATCCCGTCCCCAGCTTTAAACACCACTGAAATCTGAACCTCTCAAATCTCCACTATCTCCTAATTATTCTTACATATTACACGCTGTTATCACATTGGACGCTAATGAGGGTATATATCTCGGCTTTGGAACTCTTAGGTCTATACAGTTATTTTATTACGCCAAGGAATCGTCGAAACAAAATAAATTTCATTCCCATATCCTGGCCAAATAGACTATCAGGTTTCTATGCTAGCGCTAAAGAGTGAGTCACGAGGTTTTCTGATATCTCATTGTAAAAATTTTAGTCTAAGTGGATAAATTGTAAAATATACAAAACTTAACACGAATGTGAGTAACTAATAAATAAAATCAATATTGGCTATTTTTTTTTAGAGCAGGGGACATAGTAATATAATATATATATATATATATATATAATATATATTATATATATATATATTGAGTTTTTGAGGTACCTGAGTACCTACTTGTCTATTTACTTTTTCCTCCATTTTTACCTCCTTCTCCCATATCTCACCAGTCCATAGACGCTAATTATATATGCATATTCTGAGTCTATTATCTTACTCTTAATATATATTAGGCCCTCCGATTTAATTTTATATTACATCACTTCCATACACAGTTCCTCTTTCACGTCACTTCGATTTATTGTGGGTATTCCAGTATACACTACGAGCATTAGGAGGTTAGTGGTGGCTCGCTGGATGGCACGATATATCGGGAACTTATAGGGGTGGGTACTGTTTCTCCGAGGACCATCTCGTAGGGAGGTGGTCGGAGAAACGCCCGCGCAGAGCACCCAAAATACCAAAGAGCGGGGGTCTTCCGTTGACCCTCCGCGCGCAGGGGATTAATCTTATCTACCCGTACGTTTTCCCCGGAACGGTTCACCGAGATGCACGTCGGTCCGAGTCTCTAAATACTGAGCTTCTGTTTTATGCTTTCTCGACTCAAATAGCCTTAATTTATTACTATATTTATTTATTTTAATAACACAGTGGGTTTTTTTCCTTTGTTTTACAAATCTTTTTTCTCCTATTTTCTTTCATTTAATTTTACTTCTAGCGATTCCTTAAAATTATACTTGTTAATAATTTCTTTTTTTTTTCTCCCTGTACGTCTATTGTTAGTTTTTGAGAATGAGTGGATTTTGAGATTAGTTTAATTCACTATACTAGCGAGCGTTCTCACATACTTATCTTTATTTTTTGTTTAGTTATTTATAAGTGTATATAATTTTCTTGGTTTTGATTTCTTGGGCTGGTTATTTTACCTCATTTTGCTTTATATGCTTCTTTTTCTGCCTATTTATATCGTAATATTACTTAGGGTTTTCTTTTTTTCTGTATGTGTTTATTTTCTTATTTTATTACTATTGTAGGTTGTGTCTGGTTTTGTCTTTTATATCTATTATGGGTCTTATATATATATTTACGAATGTATTTTATATATGCGTACGTCTAATGTAGTGTATACTTATTAGGTTCAGTGTTTCTATTCCTCTTGTTCCGTATAAGCCATCTTACTGGCAGTCAAAATTTCAATACTGATACCATTATATTTTATATTAATTAATGATAGTTATCTTTGTCTTCTTTTTGGAGATAGGTTTACTATTTCAATATAGTTTGTGGTTGTTCAATAATAATATATAATTTTCTATATATATCATGTTTTATAATTAGACCTATCTATTGATCTATTATTGATTTATTGATTTAATTTATTATTAGTTCAACTAATTATAATTATTTATGACATTAATTAATGACATTAATAACTTTTATTAATTTCTTTTTATATATTGTCAATGCTTTTAACTCAGATTTTATATATTAGAATTTTTTAATCAATTAATATATTTCATTCGTCTATATCTATATGTTGCTGATGGACTTGCTTTTTGTCTCTGGTGGCTTCGACGTTGCTTCTGCCGATACAGGTGGGAAGCTGCTAATTCGGTTGTATTTTTTTTTGGGATGAGCTCAGGGTCGTGTTCTAGTTTATCTTCTTCGACTAAAATCTTTCCTTCTCCTCATAATCCATGGTTCGCGACTCAGTGTCTTGTATCTTGGGTTGTTGGCCTATTTGGTCATTCTGAGACAGTCGCGCTGACTTCGCGCGCACGGTGGATAAACAGGTGCGTGCTCTCTCTTTTGGTTCTGTTTTGGTATCACGTGGTCTTTGCGTATTACTTTTACATCTTCTGCACTAGTATTTTATTTATTCGCTTGTCGCTAGTTGGATTTTTATTCTTCGGTTGCGTACGATGGCAAGGAGGCGGCGCCTTTCAATCAAACTGACAAGTGGCGCCGTCTAACCTGTCTTCGTGGGGTTCGTTAATACTTACGACAAAGTCGTTTCTGGCTCTCTTTGCAAGAACATTTCTACTAAAATCTTCGTAATATATTCTGGTTCCTTCTTCCTCCTCTTTTATCTTCGTCTGTATTGGTTTTCTGTTGCTTAATATTTCTCAGAGACTGAAAGATGGCCATCATGCTCTTCGGCCTCCTAATTTTTCTCTAACTCAACCCTAAGAGACGGCATTATTTTCACTTCTATCTTTCCTTTCTTCTCTCTCCTTCTAGGTGTCCTTTCTTTTTTGCGACTCTTCTTGCCCTTGCTGATCTATCGACATTACGAATCGGCGTCATGGTGCTACCCTCGAAATCTGCTGAAGCGTCTATAGTTACAGGCGGGTGGGCGTATCCTTATTTTTTTGGTAACTGCGAATTCCCTCCCTGAGTTTTGTAGGAGCTGTGCTTCCGTGCTAATCCCCGCCCTGCGTTTCTATTATTTTGCGATACATTTCTGGGAGTGTCTCAATTATTGTGTGGAGCATGTCTAACATACATATGGTGATTGCACAAGCACATTTCTTCTGTTCAACATCCCTTATATTAACTGAGCCCGTCTCTGATTTCCTTCTAGTTTCTTACTTCTTGCGATAGCTCTTTTACTTGTATTCTAGTCTTAAGATCTTCTGACTCTTCTCAACTCTTATTTTTAAGATCCTTTCTGGTTAATCTTCTATTTCACTCTTCTTTCGATCGCCCATGCTACGGCTTTGCTTTCCGGGTCTGGCGTTGAGCGTTCCTTACTGGGCGTTTTGTTAGTCTGTCTTTTCTATTTTCTACGTTAGTTTTCTACTGGCTTTTTCCACTAGCAGGAACTATTGCATTGACCAAAATCTTTAATGTCATTGAGCGCTTTGACATTTCTAGGATTTAGCATTTCGAGCTCAAGGTATATGGTTGTCACGTTCTCTCTCGTCACTTGCTTTCTCCAATGTCATTCCCCTCCTTTCGTGTGGTTTCATCACCCTTCTCTTTGTCTTAGCGTGAAGGTTGTCTACGTTTTCTTACTTTCAAATCGTCTTGTTCAATAAACGGCCTGTTTTATTTGTTTGTTTTAGGTGTCCATGCGTGATCGTCTATCTTCCTTTTTCGTGTGCAATTATGTGTGTGTGTTTTCCTCAGGGTCTGTTTTATCTCCCTACTTTTTTATTCTCCTCTAGTTCTATTAATGTATTGGTTCTCTCTTCTGTGCAATCTAACTCTATTTCACTTTCATATTGCCCGATGACCTCGCCCTTCATTTCGTTCAATCTGCATTTTCAAATTCTGTCTCCTCTTCTTTTGAGATCTCTACTATTATTTGCTCCTCCCGTTCTTTTAGGATAGCGATTTCCGCCCGTATTTCTATTTTTACTCTGTTTGTAAGTTGTCTGGATGAAGACATGTTCCGGGTTGGTGGTTCGTTCTTCTTGTTTATATCCTTCGTGTCAATTCTAAGTTCCTCGGGTAAAAACTCATACCTTTCTTACACAATCTCGCTTTCTAGGATAGACACCTTCTATACTTTCCTTATCTCTTCGGTCTTGGTTTTCTCTCGTTCTTCTCTGCTCGTCTGACAAGTATTAAATTCATTGCCTTTGGCCTTATCTTTCACAATAATCACAAATAAGTGTTGTCGATCTACTGTCTCTGCTATGATGGCTATTATCGGTTTGCTGTAAGGCGGTCTCAAAGAAGTGGATTGTTTCTGTTCTTATGTATCTTTGCGTTGTTTATCTTTTTTTCTCTCTCTCTTAGGCTATGTTACTCACCACGTTATCCGAGGGCCTCGTATTGTCTGCGCGCTTCTCCTTTCTGCTATGGGATGTACTTGCTCGGCTTCAGGAGTCTGGGGGTGCTTTCGGAGGTTTCCACGTCCGGTCTGGGTTGGATTATGGGCTTCGTTATGTCAAATGGCAGTATAAGACTTATCAATCGTCCTGGTTCTGTTTTTTTCCTAGTTCATTGACTCTATGGTTTCTTATTTGCGGCGCGTATTGTTGGTTTTTGCTTTTATCTCTTTATTCTATAGGTATTTCTCGTATGCGGCAAGCCTGCTCGAGGGAACTTTCTTCACTTGTTTACGCCTGTTTGTCTCCACTTGTACCTTTATGACGCTCTCGTCGTAGCATACATATGTGGGTGCTGTGGTTCTGCAGCTATTGTGTTTCTGTTGCTTTGATTACCACCAACTCTCAGACTAGTCTCGTATGCTGTTTGCCTCCTTTCTTTTCCTGCTCTACCTGCTGTTTTGTGGCATTCCGGTCTTGGTCCGATCTTTTCTGTGTTTCCGTGACGTCATTATTTATTCTCCCTGCACTTTTATTGCCCGCGTCTTGTGCTTCATTCTGCGTAATTTGTGTTTAGTTGATGATTTTGTTTTGTTTTTTGTTTGTTATACATTCGTCCTCCTTCTTGCTTTTTGGAATAGTGCTTTTGGCCTTTTGTGAGCTTGTGTGTTTCGATACCGTAAAAAAAAAAAAAAAAAATAAAAAGAAATTAGGAAAATACAAAATAAAAATATAATAAAAGAAGTAATAACTAGTTTAATATATGTTTAATAAATTAATATATAATGATATTATTATTAGTGATTTTATCTATTTTTTATTTCTATTATATTTATTTTATCAATATTATCTTATCATATATCATTTATCTATTATCAACCTATTTATTATAATTTTTACCAATATCAATACTATCAGTATTGTATATTATTGTGATTTTTATTTTGTTGCTCATTTTAGAGATTTTATATATCCTTTTCTGCTACTCATTTTCTTGTCTAATATCTTAATGTTTAATTCGTGTGGTTATTCATCTTTAGGTCTCAGTGTGGATTCTGGTGTTAGTCGGGAAGTCGGTGTTATTGTCGGTTTTTGTTCTTTCTAACAATCGAATCTGCTGGTGGAGTCTGGGAGTTCGGGGTATGTCGGTTTTTGAATTGATTTAAAATTCGACTCTGTGAGTTTTCTCATCAATGGTGGAATGTTAGCATACCTCCTCGACTTGCCCTGGTAATACTGGAGTATTATTTATATAGTTCGTTATTGTTAGTTATTATGATTATTGTATTAGTTTATTGGTTTATTTATTTATGTTGGTTGGTTTGTTAGTTGTGTGTGAGTAGGATGTTGGGGTTGTTGTGGTGTTGGTTGTTGGTGTTGTTGTATGTTAGTGTGTCGTTTTTGCATGATGTATTTTATATTTTTTTATATTTGATTTAGGTGTTATTGAGTATATTATATATAATTATATTATTTTTATTGGATATGATGATTTGCTTGCTATAGCAACGTTTCTCGATCCTTTTTATTGCTCCCTGGTTTAATAGAGGCCCGCTCACTTTTTGTTATCTTTTTGTGCCCCTGGCCCAGACCAGTAATTTTGTGTTTGGCATGCATTTGTTGCTTCCAGTAAGCTCTTGGCTTGTCGCGTCCTTTCTGCGTTTTCTCACATGGTCAAGGAAAGAGGTTGATATTGGGAGTATTATTGAGTCGTGTCGGTGGGGGTGTCGTCTTTGATTGAGCAGGCACCTTTTCGGTTTCTAGAGAGATATGTGGTCTTTTTCTATTTTGTTGTCTCGGCATTGTGACATTCTAGCGTCTAAGAGGGGATGTGTGACGTGTCTGTCTATGTTTTGAATCTGTTATTTAGTTTATTATGCTATCGAGCCCGGGTGGTGACCTGATCTGCTTCCGAGCGAGGTTGATATTGTTGCCTCGCCTCTGGACAGGCGTTTTCTTCACTAGGGGAGATGTTGGGGGCGGGGGTGTTTTTAGTTAATTATTGTTATTTTGGGTTTGCGTTTTAGCAGGTATCTGCTGTGTTATGTTTGTTGTTTATGGATTTAATTTGTTGTAACCATGACTCTATTGTGTTTGGAGGGGGAGTAGTAATTAATTTATTTGTTTGTATGTGTTGGTAATAGGATATTTGATGCTGTTTTGGTGAGAAGGGGGGGATTTTAGTCTTTGTCGGGGTGGGTGGGATGGATTACGTGTTTTCTAAAAGTAGAAATCATGCAAATCGTGTTGTTCTGATATTGATTTTATCTAGACTGAAAATCAACTGATCTTCAAACGATTTGTGTGTGTAATGTGGGAGGATGGATTAGATTTTCATTTTGTGTATAATGTTGGATTGTGGTGGTTTTTTGTGGTTCAGCCTGTGTAGAATTTCTGGAGGGTCTTTGTATTATTGAGAAATTATGGAATCTTATTTTTGTTTCTGATTTTTTGTATTGATGTGCTGGGTTAAACGCTTATTTTGCTGGTGAGGCATAGTTTCAGGTTTCTGTTTTCTTGGAGTTTGTTTGTTGGGTATTATGTTTCTTGTGGTGAGTGTGTGTTTTTTTCCTGGTCGCTTGGTAAGTTTGTGTTGAGAAGAGGGTTCGGAGGGGTGTTTAGTTTTTCGGATTGGGTTGAGGATAATTGTGAGGTTGTCGTTATGTGGGTGGGAATTACGTCATTGTGTTGTTGGCGATCAGTAGTTTGTCCTAGTATTTTTTGGTGTTTTGCTTTTTATCGGAAGCGACTTAACGGAGTTTCATCGTTTGTTTGATTTTATAGGTATTGTGAGTTGGAGATTGTCGTGAACGTGGCTTGTGGCTTTAAATTATGGGTGATGTGCGTTGATTTTAAGTCGGGTGTGATGCCTTGTCATTCTGTTGGTAGCTTAATTCCATGTTTTCTAATAGATGTAAATATTCTTGGGTATGTTGTGTGGCTATGCTTTTTTGTCGTTCTGGGTGTGGATTAATGAGATTGTACTGGTGTGTGTCTGGGTGCTGTTGATACTGTTTAGTATTTTTCTGTCATAGTTTTGGTGTGAGTTGATGTGGTGTCTTGGGGTAGTGGTCTAAAATCTTGCTGTGAAAACAGTTAAGTCAATTGATGAGATTTTATTGCTTTGAATGATTGAATTCGGCTTGTCGTCCATCTGTGTGGGATCTGCCATTATTGTAATTTGATTTCTTGACATGGGAGTATGGTTGTTTGTTTTTGTATACCCCAGACCTTTATTGCCTATACGCGGTTCTTGGGTGAGGTTAAATTGGAGTTAGCCATTTTTTTTTGGTCTATTATTCTTCTAAGGGGGTTTGGATGTGATTTGTTTTGAATAAGGATGTGTGTGGGGACGGTTGAATGCTTTAAATTCTATTTTTCTATGTCTATTTTTGCAGTGAGTTATTGAGGTCTATTGGTAAGGGTTGCAGTTCTGGTTGATATCTCGTCTAACTGATGTGTTGTGTGACGTGGAGAGTGATCCAGGCATTGCTGTTTGATGGAGAGCTGGTTCTGCTTTGTTGATAGTCTTTCGTGTTGGAAGAATACTGTTTGGAGAGTAATGGGGTTTGTGAATTTTATGTTAGAATTTAAGTGTCTCTAGCAGTCTGTACTCAGGAGGATGGGCATATAGGGCAGAGTTTTATGATTTGGGGTCGTAGGAGGTAGGTGGAGTGTTAGTGGTCTTGTGGTTTTGAGTTTGGATAGTGGTTTAGGATGATTTTATGGTATTATTTGCCTTGCATTCTCATGATTTGGGGTATTAGTTTTGAGCAAGCTGCCCATCGATTTGCACTCTTTTTTTTGTTGCTCCTCTAAATATTTTCATGCTGATTACGGAGATTGTCTTTTCTCTCTCTCCGGATAGTTTTTAGTGTACGGTTGGATCTTGAGTCTTGATCGCCTTTCGCTGTTTGAGTATATTAGGTGTTTGGCTAGGCGGCATCTTACTTGTAATGTGGTGTAATGGGTGATGAGCGCACGTACGCTAGTTTATAGTTTGTGGCTGCAGGCTGTTTTGTGGCTTTTATGGGTTCCTGTTAGTGGGGTGGGGTTGGGTGTGGTTCAGTATGAGGGTGTTGGCATATTGGCGGTGTGTCTAGCCGAGAGTTTTGTCTGCAGTCTGGTTTGTTTGGGTGGTGTGAGGAGCGCTGAGTTGGTGTTGGCGTATGGGCGAGGACTGGGAGGATTCGTGGGACTTGTGGGCGGTATTTCGTGTTTTGAGGTATGTGTCTTGGTAATTTTATTAATTGACTTCGTTTCCTTAGGTGTTTCTTGTAGGGTTGGTTCATAATTAAGCGTGAGAATGCTTCATGCCCTTTGTAGTAGCGTATTCTTCCGACTAACTTTATATTTGGTAGTGTTTGGTGTGTTTATTGTAGGATTGATATTTTGTAGGTTGTAATTTTGTTTTTTGTTCATATTGTGTTTAGAATGTGTCGGAGGTGTACGGGTGTAGGGCTTGCATCCATATGTGGTACTATTGGTCATATTAATTTCTCTTTTTATATGATTTTATTTTTTTCCTTTTTTTATTATTATTTATTTATATTTATTTTTAGGTAAAAATTTATCTTTTTTTTGTTTATGTTATATGTTTATTTTATTAAGTTTACTATAGTGTATTATTTTCTGGCCTGGGGGGTCTCATTAGGGTATATTTACTATACGTGGAGGTTTCTACTCTTATTACGTAGATTTATTCGAGTACTATCTACTCTTATATTGTCCTCTTGGTTGTTATATATTAATATATATATACGAACTAGTGGTTATATTTATATCTGAGCGGCTAATAGCGTTTAGTTGATGTGTAGCCTAGGTCGAGTACTACGTATCTATTATTAGGGACTAGAGTATATTATAATTATTACTAGTTATTTTTCTTTGTCTATGATCTTATACTGTTTTACTATATCCCTTTAGTATCGTGGCGGAGATGGAACGCGACGACTGGGCTCTCAACATTATATTGTCAGGCCCTGTTACTGTGGGGTACCTTCCTTCTCTCGCGTCGTGGTACTCTTTGCAGAGTAAGGAGGAGTCGTGAAGGTTACGAACATGACGGGGACTGAAAGTTCCAATTTTGTAAGGAGATTTCTACAGATGTTACGGTTTTGTGGATGTCTCGCAATCTAGCATCAATGGTTGGTGCGTATCTACGGTCAGTTTTTTCACGCAACCCACCCTGTATCATCATACAGGAGGTAATTAACGGCAGTCTGCGTTTAGGCATGGCTATCTCTCCGTGGAACGGAGAATCATTTGTCATTAAGGACTTTCCGTGGCGGCCTGCTGTATTGCTATGACTATCTGAGAGGATCATGTTGAATGATTGGTATTAGCACGGAAATTTTCTATATTTAAATCCTGCCCTGAAGTGTGGTGGCAGCCTGGGTGATAAGTATCGTTTTGTTAAGTTAATAATCATTGTTATTTCTCTAATCTAATTACATGTTGTTTACTTTTTTTTCTTTTGGCGCAGGGCAGGCTTTTCTGACTCGAGATGGGTTTAACACCGCGAGCGGTTGCAGTCACTGCGGGCAGGGGGTTTCGGTCGAACTGCGGAGGTATAGTATCAGAGTTGAGAGGAGGATTGGAAGGTCGTGAGATTCATATGTGGTTTTCCATGATAGAAGCTCACGATATATGAGAGGAATCATTTATTTCATTAAGTAACTATTCAGCTCTGGTAATTTTGATATACTGACATGGTCCTAGACGAAAGGCGTGTATCTTATATTTATGCGCCCGCGTTTTGTGAGAGTTAGTATATGTTTGATTTAGATATCAGATATTGGGATTGCGTTGTGCGGGGGAGAAGGAAGGTTGTTATTCCTACTCAATTATTCTCACACTTGATCATTTAAATCATCTATTATTTATATAGGAGTTTAAAGGTTGACAGAGGTATGGAGGTGTTTGTCAGTTATCATAGGTATCAGTATGGACTAATCCAAACACAAACTAATTCTCATGATAGACTTAATTCACGAAAAAAGATATAAATAAGAATAAGTGATATATTAACCTATACAATTTACATTGATTTAATTTATTCCTAAAAATTTTCAGAATTTCGATTCGTAGTGGAAACTGAAAAGTAGTTCATTTCCATAATATATTTTGTTCATTGTATGGAAGTTAAGGTACAGTTATTATAAGGAATTCGGTATAGGGCTAGTATTAATCAATATCTAATGTAATAACTTAGCTTGAATTAATTGAATAGATTTAATATCCAAGTATGAATTTCAGTATTAATAAGGTATCGCGTAAGAATCTGGAATTGCCTAGATGTTAATAGTAATTATCTCCCATTACGAAATCATAATCCCTTGCATATGGACAATAATAGGATCAAATGATCTAATGACAGAATATATTTAATCTCATCGATATATCGAAGAAGTAATGTATCCAAGATATGTAGAATATATACAGCTGGTGGGCGCAGACTATTGAAAGCGTCGTTTGAAAGCGTACAGGTTAAATAGGGTGTGGTTCTTTTCTGTGTTGAACGGCTTCATTTAACTCGTGACTGCTGGGTGGCATCAGGGCTAGGTAGGGGTGCGTGTAATCCGTCCCAGCCTTGATTCGAGCTAGGCGTGCCGGGTTTCATATTGTTTTTGCTCTATTTATGTCACACCAACTATGATATATTCATTTTTCCTGTGTGTATTAGGTATACTCATCTTCTTTACTGTTTCCTTTAAACAATGTTGGCTGTGGTGTTTTTATCTTACTGTTTACTCTTTTCATGGTTTTTATTTTGCGGTTTCACTTCTTTATACTTTTAGTAAACTGTAAAGTTTTAAATTTAGAGTTTCACTTCTATTTGGTATTTTTAGCTTAATATCGTTACATACTACTTATTTTACTTTATTACGGGTGATAATCTACGCAGTCATTAAAAGTTATTACTCTTCATTATCTCGAGTTTAATATGTGGTATATGATTCCTTGAATCCTTTCAGTATGCACATTTCTTATTAATATTCTTTTCTCTTCATTTATACGCAACTTTTCTACGAAGAGTTTTTTTTATATCACACAACAGCAAGTCTATGCGCACGATCTAAATATTGTATCCTTTTCATGGTTTCTATATGCTTTCTGGAGTCTTTATAGATTTTCACAAATTAAATTATCAATGTATAAATAAATATAACTAGAATATAAAAGAGAAAGTATTTTATAACTAATATTCATAAAATTACTACATGAGTTTTTCAATAAATTGAGCCATATATTATTACTTAATAACTAACTACTTACTATGGGAGATTAATAAACCACAATGTGTTTAATCCATTACTGATGATAAGGTTTCTGCCTATGTTTATATTTCTTCCTACAGCATAAAGATACTCATTTAAAAATCAACGAACACAATTATCCCTCTTATATCTCTCCTCTCACTAAATCATAAACCCCCCCACCTCACATTTTCCACGTCGTTCAATTTTGGAGTTTAGACAGGAGCGTGGTGTAGCTTGTGTACGTAGAGTCAAGAGTGTAGTACAGTAACTCCGATAGAGAAGGATTACTTACAGTAGACTCTCATTAATTATAATATATACAATACTAAATCCTAATTAAGTCATACATCACAAAAATTATATTTACATTATTTACTTATGTTTACAATAAATGGGCGACGGTGTTCAAAGAAGAATTTTTTAGATTCAGCAACGGACTTCTTTTTTATACATTACTCTCAATACTCTTGAAGTCCCTCAATATTGGAAGTCATCTGCCGTTGACATTCTCTCATTCATATCTTCCACCTGTTATATACCGTTCCAATATGCCTATATACAATGCTCAAAACTTGTTCGCAGTACCCGTTTTTTGATTTCTGCGGGATCCAGCGCGGTTTCAATGAGGATTTACATAACATGATTAAACATTAGCGATGTTATTCTGAAAGCAGTTTGAAGTATATACTAGGTAAATTTGAGAAAGCAGTTGATTACAAAATATAATATGGTATATAAAGTAGACGAGTTACTATTGAACCGTTGAAGCATAACTTAACAGGTACAGGTTGATATCATAAAATATGGATTATCACTCATTTAGATGGGATATTTCATTAATATATAGAATTAAGAGTTACATGAAAGTCAGCTTTGAAGCGTAACTACATAGGATAACTTAATATCTTTCATATATGTTGTAAGATTTGGAATTCCTTTTGTCGTCATCCGGTCTGCTTAGCTGTACGCGTTCAGACTTGGGGTTTGCGATTCTGTAACCTCATTTCTGGAGAGTTAGGATCCTAGTTTTATCTTCGCGAAGGTCTGATGGGGTTAATCCTTTTGTCGTGCGCCGTGGTGATAGTTAAGTTGACTTTCATAGGCTGTGGGGCCTTCATTTCCGTATTAGTCGTTCTGAGCATTTCCTATTAGTTTGGAGGATCGCATCAACTGCTATTCTCAAATTTCCTAGTTATTGTTCATCTTCACATGGCTTGCGAGAGTAAACTTCTTTCCGGTTTCCCGGCTGGGCTGAACTTTGTGTTTATGCCTGTCATTGTAATGCTTTGATACACCTGCGCTGGATTCCCATGATCATACTTCGTTACTGCCCGCTACGAGACGGGTTGAGGGAGGTGGTGCATGAGATACTGGATGGAGGTGGAGCCGTAATAAAATATGAGCGGAGTAGGGACAAAAATATTTTGGGGCTCTATTTTGGAGTTGTGGATCAAGCTAGTTTGTTAGAGTGAACGGAATGTCCCGTTTGTGCTGTATTCTTGGTTTCTCTTCTTCTGCAGCACCGTTCCCGGCGATAGTGGGGTGAAAACCTGAGAAGGATGTTAATGCGACTATTATTGATTCTTTTTCGCTTATGCAATTGGACTTTTTGTATTCGTATATAATATTTCCATTTGATGATGATTCTGAGTTAATTCCTTCCTCTCTACTGGGATCTGGTATTTTACTCTTTCAATTTCGCGTCCTGACCACTGTCACTCCCGTCTTTCGTTTTGAACGATACGTTGGAAAATGGAGGTGGGGTTTCTAGATTCTTTAGTTTTGTTGTGGGAGTAGGATCGCTTACGGGGGCATATTTCGTTTCGTCGTGGTGTATTATGTAGGTTACCACTGCGTGGCAGCGAGGATTACGATATTTGAGCATGAGCTCTTCTCACGATAATGGATAATACACCGATGGGCGGGGTTTTTATGCCTAGGATGGTTCCCTCGCATCTGTGGTGGTTAGTTTAAGTATTATGCGGCTTGCCATGGTATGGGGAGATACAGACTCTGTTATGATTTTTTAATATATGGTTTGTACGTGGATAGCGGTTCTCTTGCTTGTGTGGGGCTTAGTTATCTTTTATACATACTGTAATTATGTTAATGTGGATGAGGATCTTAAAGCTCTCAGTATAAGATTATGAATAGGTACATTATTTTTAATGTGAGCTGTACTTACTGTGTGCTTGTATAAAAAAACTCTTTCGTGAAGACCTTTATATGAGGATATAAAACTCTTCATACTTAATGGTCAAGTCTACACTATTATTTGAATAAATGGAATGTTAACTTTTATGCAATTACTATTATAATAATATAATTGTACTATGGATTAGTAATAAATGATAAGCTAATCTTAATTTCACTTTTCAGTTTACTAAGTATATAAGAGCAACTCAATGAAACCTTGGCTCACCCAGAATAACCACAGCTTTCAGATATATCGCGGTGAGTTCTTAAAACAAATGATTATATAATTTTTTGCAAAATGTAAATATAATATAATAATCACTCAATCTCACATACACGAGCTAGGTAGTAATTTAAAAAATATAAAGCCCTTTTAAAAAAAAACACACTATTACTTACCTTTAACAGGCTTCATATCTTGGATTATTATTCTTCATATCTTGGATTATTATTCTTCATATCTTGGTTATTATTCTTCATATTCTATGATCCTTAATTTTCATATGCGGGATTGACTTTTCGTATGTGGGATTTCATATCTAGGAATTCCCAGATTCTTCGGATCCTTATTATATCCTGAAATTCATTCTTGGATCTTGTTCATTAATTCAAAGCTAAGTCATTATATTGTTAATCTAGCCTCCGATTTCCTAATACTTACCTTAACTTCATACATGAACAATATTTGGAAACTACTTTCGTTTCCACTCTCGAATCTGAAATTTTAAGAATAATAAATAATCAATATTTGTGGTATATATCACTTTCTTATTTATTCTTTGTTCTGTGAATTAGTTATTGGATTGTTTGTGCTGGTAGTCCATACTGATTCCTTGATACTTATATTTATTTAAAACTCTTTAAAATATTTAAATATACGTTCAACAATATATTTGACAAAAACCCTTCCTTCTTCCCACCAATATAATATTTATATTCTTACAAACCTAATTAAACGATAGATTACTTTTCTTCTCGGTGTGTCAATCCCTGATTAATTTTATTTTGGTTGTTTTTTCTTACAATCTGCATGAAAATATTGAAATAGAATTTTGTATAATTTTGAACAATTAATATTCAGTCGAAACCTGGTGCAGTGACACCTTGGTTTATAATATTCAAGTCAAAACCTGTTGCAGAACACCTTTGGTCTAACTTATAGTTGAACATAATATACTTTCATAACTGGCCTCAAAGTAGAACTTAAAGGCATGATTTATTTAAGAAAATTTGTTAATTAATTATCACTATCTTCTAAAAATACACACAAGTAAGCAGGCTCGACCGGAGTCCTTTATGACAAATTTCCTCCTGTTACGGAGATAGCATAACCAGCTCCGTATTACTCTGATGATGTCGGTGGTTGCTGTGTCCTGACTAGATACCCCAACCATTATCTTTGAACATCACAAACCTAACATCTGTGAAATCTCTTACAAATTGACTTTCGTCCTCTTCTATTCATCGACTTTTCCTATCTTCTAAGGAAAGAGCGGAAGAGAGGTACCTCACAGTCGGGTACATTTGTTGACCCAGCGTACTTCCCCTCCGCCAATATATATAAATATACTCGTTATATTACTATATATATATATATTATACTATCGTATACCATATATAGTTTCATTAAGTTATCTATATATATATATAGTACTATATTATATAATAAGGTTAAGAATTAAGGATATATATTATAATATATATATATTTATATATACATAGATATATATAATATTAACACATTATATATATATATTAATATAATATATAATATAGTGAGGTATCCGAATTATATATAGTATTATATATATATTTATATATAGTATATCTATATTATATATATACCCTGGATGAACACATTTATTTTACGGTACAATATCAGCTACACCCGATAAACAACCCCACACCATTTGCTAACCAAATAAACAAACATAAACACAACATAATCCTAACCTCATCAATATTACGACTAGTCACAACTCCCCCCCTTCCAACAACTTACCAACATAACTCTCTCTGCTTTTTTAGACAAATATAAGAAACCTGGCAAGTCATTAAAAAACTTAATAAAATCTCAAAACATTATTTTATTCTCTCACTAGTGGCAATAGGGGTTCTTCACTCTCTATTTAGGTTCGGCGTCTTCACTTATTGTTTGTATAGCGATTTTTTTTTTTCCACTTCCGTCATTTTTGGGTTAACCGCCCAGTTGGATTTTGTTTCCAGGACTGTGTTTTTCCGGTATGTTTTGTTTTGCTCTGGGGGACAGCGGGGTTGGCCTATATTTCCTCTTAACTTTGTTTATATGGGGGGTCCTCTAATCAGGACCCGTTCTGTCGTTTATTTGGTACTTACTGGAGTGTCGCGGGGGTTCCTTCAGTCACATTGACTCACCCTAAGGGGTATTGGTCGTCCCCTACTGTCCCGTCGGCTTTGGACCCCTGCCCTACATTTTGTCTGATTGTCTAATATGTTCATTCTACGTTTTTTTTATTCTTACCAGTAAAATATGGTTAGCTATAAAAAATAAAAAAATATAAATTTAATTTATTTTCCATAACAAATTTCATAACTGCTGATTCATATTTAAATGATTTACAATTTTCGTTGTACTACATTTAGTTTTCACAAAAAAAAAAGATCAAAAGATAAACATCATTTACCCAACAACTCCTCTCTTCCCAAAACAACAATTCAGACAGATCTCGCTAAACACTATGCCCAACTCTCTCGAAAACGCAACCCACCCGCGATAAACAGGAAAATGAAAAAAACAACTCCAGGAAGAACTCCTGCAATATCAGATCACTTTTTGTTTGGCATTTTCTTTTCATGTATGTATTTTATTATTTGATATTATATTATGGTGTCTTTTATTATCTATTATTTATTTTTATATATATATATACTTCTTAAAGGTATATATATAGTACATATATTATTATTTTTCATGGTAGTTATGGGTTATGAGTGGGAGTAGGGAGACTGTTGTAGAGGGAGAGTCCGCCATGAGCTTTCTAGTAATGGAGGTGTGTTCACCTGGTAGTTGTTGGTTGTATGTCATCATGTTCTTGGTTGTTTTGTAAGTATGATGGTTGGGGAGTTGATGATGTATGTTGTGAGGTGGTGATCAATGTTTAAGAGACCGTGATGGAAGATTTGTTTGTTTAAAGTAGAGGGATAGGTTAAGATGACGTGGGGTTTGATGGTTTGTTGTTAGTGATTGGGGGATGTGAAGTTATAGTTGATTAGTGGTTTGCAGTTGTTTCTTTTGTAGTTGGATGAGAAAGAGGGAGAAAGATGAAGGTGAAGAACGAAGGAGAGTGAAGAGACGGGGGAGAGTGAAGAGACGAGGGAGAGTGAAGAGACGGGGGAGAGTGAAGAGACGGGAGGTGAAGAGACGGGGGAAGTGAGTTAGAGATCGGGGAGAGGTGATATTTGAGACGGGATGGCAGAGTGAAGAGATGGGAAGGACGGGAGAAAGAACGGAGGAGAGAGTTAAGAGCAGAGGGAGAGTTAAGAGACCGCACACCCTCATACCCCCATTCACAACCAACATGACAATAGAAGGAAATTAAAACCCTCAAAAATCAACCAGCTACAGGACCACAGACTCCATATCCAACCTACACCTAAAACACCTTGGGAAAAACAATTCTCCTAATCACAGAATAATTTAATAAACTCATGGCAGCCTCAACTACATACCCCCAAGTTCTGGAAGCAGCATTCATAAATTCCAAAACTCAAAACAAAAAAAGACCCTAACTCGCCCTCCTCCTACCGCCCAAGTTCTCTGCTTTGTTTCATTAGTAAACTGCTAGAGAAATTAAGTTCTGGAACAAAATTTCCACCCCATTACTCTCCCAGAGGTTTGCCAACACAGGATTCAAAAGCAACAACTCTACAACTACAGCCCTCACCTCCCTCAGACAACATCATCATTATCGGTTTCAGACCAATCCCCTTTCCCATAGACTCAAATAACTCACTGCAATAGACAATAGAATAAAGCCATTTCGGGATGACGCCGGTCCCACACACATCCTGGGATTCACAAAAAATGCCTCAACCTCCCGCCTCTAGAAAATACATGAGGAAAACAATGGCTGCTCCAATTTCTACTCACGCAACCGTATTTGCTAAAGGTCTTATACAAAAACAAGCTCTCCCACTTCTATCAACTTAAAAATGGCGTCCCACAGGGCGCCATTTCTCTCTTCCTTTTTTGTGTTTAACTGGTTTTTTCCAACAGCAGATGGTATAGCCTAACCCAACCTCACCAAGTCCACCAAATTTAATACTACCTACGCCCACACGACATCAGTCTGATTTGTGCCACACAGACTTAACAGTTAAGTGGTAGAACATACCCAATAATACTTTTATGTATGCAAATACTTTATATCTTCAACATTTGTTGCTATCAGGCCCCTTAATGTCCTCCATCACCGATTTTTAACCCCTGACCGTCACCAATCCTCCCTCCATCCTATAGTCACCCTGAACAACAATCCCCTTCCGTTAAACAAAACCCCAAAAAATACTAGGACTTACTTTATGCACACACACACATTACGTTTTCCCCCCACAACGTAGTGTCCTACTCCACCTTTATATCAGCCAAAATTTCTCAACCATTACAAAACTAAAACACCCTCCGAACCTCTCTCAACACAACTGCAGCGACAGAAAACACACACTCACCACAACTTTATAAACACTCAGACACCTTTCACAACTATGCCTGCACCAGCAGGTGGTTCCCAGCAGACTCTCAAATTCGATAACACAAATACATATTGACAAATTTTTTCTCAAAAAATACAGCCCTCAGAATTCTCACAGGCTGGCTGCACAAAACCCACAACAAAGCAACATTTAAGGATGAAGGACAAGCTATCCTCGACATCTCCACACACTTGGAGATGGTGGGGACTCGATTCTATCAGAAAACACGTAATCACACCTTTTCTCTCACCCAATTCTTCTTCTTCTTCTTGGGTCCTATTAATGTATAAAAATCTCGTCGAGCTTCTCGGCTGGCTTCACTCTTTCTTCTTCTCTCTTTTTCTTCTTCTTTTCTCCTTTTTCTTTCACTTTCCCTTTTTCTTTTTCTGTTATTCGCTTACTTTTCTCTTTTTTCATCTTTCTCTTCACGTGGGCGGCCTAGCTCGGTCTCTGCACTGTTCTATTTTCTTCTTTTGCTTCTTCTTCTGACTCTTCTTAGGTCTTCTTTCGCTCTCATCTTCTGTCTTTCTCGCTTTCTTCATTGTTGAGCTGTTGGTCTCTCTCTTTTCTCAGCTTTGATGTGCCTTCTTCTTTGGTTTTCTTTATTGTGTCCCATTGGGTTGTTTCACCATCTTCTCTTCTCTCTTTCTTTCTTTTTTCCCTCTCGCCTTCTTTCTTTATGACCCTACGAACGTGCTTTCTTCTAGTATGGTTTTTCCTTTTATTCTATCTTCTGCTTACTTTCTTTTTTTTTTCTCTCTCTTTTTTTTTTCTTTCTTTCTTTCTTATCTTTTTTTTTTCTTTTTATTCTATTTACTTTTATTCTTTCTTTCTATAGCTTTCTTTCTTTTCTTTTATTACTTTATTTCTGGTTGATCTCTTAAAAATATTTCATTTTCCTCATCCTCTTCTTTTTCTTCAGCCTCCACAGATATGAGTCCCTTCAACCATCCTTTTACCCTTCGTAGAAATCTGTTCTTAGTACTTACTCTGCGTATTTATATTCTTTCTTCTTACTTCTTCATTTACTTATT
The DNA here is from genome assembly GCA_015478945.1 of Trachelipus rathkii. Taxonomy (NCBI): domain Eukaryota; kingdom Metazoa; phylum Arthropoda; class Malacostraca; order Isopoda; family Trachelipodidae; genus Trachelipus; species Trachelipus rathkii. Next base: position 8,476 of record JABUQX010047691.1, on the reverse strand, counting down.
CTTTTCTCTTTCTTTCTCTCTTCAATCTCTTTCTTATATATCTTTTTTATCACTTATCTTTTACTTTATTTCTATATTATTCATATTTATCTCTTCTTTCCTTATTGTTTATTTTATTTCTCTATATTTTCAATCTTTCTTTACTTCTATTTTCCCAACTCTCTTTTATTTCGATTATCTTTTCTAGCTTACTCATTCTATTTCTTTCCTTCAATTTGTTTCTAAATAACATTTTGCTCTTCTACTTTTCATCTTTATCTTTATCTTTATTACTATCTTTATTCATTTCTTTCTTAATTCTATACTTTTACCTTCCTCCTTCTTTCTCTACTTATTCTTCTTATTTCCTTTATTCTTTTCTATATTTTTATTATTATTATCTTATCTCTATTCTTTTTTTCTCTTTTTCTTTTCTGGAAGATGATTTTACGTTTGTTATTCTTCTATCTCTTTCTCCTTTCTTCTTCCTATCTTTGCCCACTGCAATTAATTTCTACCTATCTTTTTTCTTTTCTTTAATCATGAAAATACTTCATTCATAATTTTCACCAATCTCTCATCAAGCTTTGAAATTTTGAAATCTAATCTCTTAAGATTACTTTTTTTTTCTTGTTTATAAAATCTTCTTAGCAATTTGGTGTGTGTTCTGTGATCTCCCTGTTCCTGGTTTCTGTCCCTTTGTTGTTGTCTGCTTCGTGTTGTGGTCTGCTGTGTGTGATCGTGTGTGTGTGTTCGGGTGCGCGCTATTGTTTCTTGTGTTTTTTTTCTGTGTTTCTTTTATCTTTTAATTTTGGGTCGGGTGGATGCTTCTTTTTCTTTTTTTTCTTTCTTTTTGTTCTACTCCTTCTTTCTTCTTCTTTTCTAGAATTTTTTCTTCTTATCTTCTCTCTCTCTACTTTTTTTTATTTATCTTTTTATCTATTGTATATATGTATACTTATTTATATCTTATTCTTTCTTATTTCTTATCTATCTAAATAAATATATTTTCTTCTATTCTTTTCTTACTTCTTTTCTTCTCTTCTTTTCTTTACTCTTACTCTTTTCGTTAGTACTAACTATATATCTTCTTTATATTTATTATTATTATCTTACGTTTAGTCTTCTTTATTATCTCTTTTTACTCTCTTGTTCCTTTTTTTTGTTCTTCTCGCCCTTTTATTTGTTCTTATTTGTTTATTGTTCTTTATCTACTTTTCTTTTATTTTTTTTTTCTTTTTATTTTTGCCACTTCTTTTTATTTTTTTTTTATTCATTATCTTTCTTTCATCTCTCTATCTTACTATTTCTTCTCTCTCCTTCTTGCATTCTGTTCTTCCGTTTCTTCTGATCTGCGCTTTGGTGAATTTTTCGGTAGGCTAATCTATCCTTCTTGTTTGTCTATCCTGTCCTTCTTCTTTTCTCTTCTCCTTTCCTCTTTATATATATATTTATTATCTATTATATTATTTTATATAATATATATATATATATTATATTCCATATCTATATATATATTTTATATATAATATTATATGCTTATATCTATATTTATATACTTTATATATATATATTATATTTATATATATATTATTAATTATAGGTATCACTATATATATATCTTATATATCTATATATTACTTATATTATTTCTACTTTATATATATATTTATTTATTATGTTGTGGTGTGCTGGGAATCTCCTGATCCTCTGGCTGGGAACGAAGAATAAGGTTGGATTGAGTAGTAGGAATGCTGGAGGAGATAATGTGAAAGTTTGTCCCATAGAGTGCGAGAAGAAAGGTGCAATTAACATTAATAATAGGAGTGATGGTGCCGGTTTTTGTTGTGGGGCGGTAAATGGTGTTGTCGGCCACCCTGGGCCATGGAATGAACCATTTCGACGAAAATGTCTATTTCTTTTGTGAGGGTGTCCGCCGGTCCCCCCGTGAATAGCCCCTAGGGTGGATTTTTAGCTCGAGGAATTCCTTCTACCTAAAAGGTTACATGGGACGTTAAGCGGCCTCGCGGCGTCCCTTTTCCTCGTGACTATAGGCCTCCATATTCTTTCCTCCTAGCTATTTCTCTCTGTTTCCTGTGTCAACTTGGGTTTCATGCTCATTTATATCCCAGTCCTTTCTGGGGAAATCATAGGTGGATTCTTATATATTATATTACTTTCTTATCTTTATATATTTTTATATATCTATATTTTATATCTTATATATATATTCACTTACGTGCCTATATATAATATTTATATTATTATATATTATATATCATACTTATTATATATATATATAATAATATTCTTTCTTTTATTTATTATTATATTCTTATATATCTTTATATATTTATTCTTCTATATTGCACAGTATAATATTTATTATTATATATATCTATAGTATATATATATATATATAATATATTATAATAATATATATCTTATTTATTATTTATCTCTTATTATATATCTTCCTTTTTATATATCTATTATATCTTATTTTATTATATTATAGTATATTTATTCTATTATTACGTTATTTTCTTCTGTCCTTCTTAGCAGAAGATCAGGGGGAAAACGAGCGAGACATCAGGAGAAGATCATCTCAAAAAAAAAGTTGAAAAAATAAGTTTAAGATATGCTAAATATTTTGAGAAAAGAAAAAAGGTTACAAAATGAGGAGTGAGATTTGTTCGCAACCATGTTTTAGACCATGGAAAGAGATTTTAGGGTTAATCTAGGTGTTACCAACCAACCGGCCGTTTCAATTTTTTTCTGGCAACAACTCTAGGATCAGCATTAGAAATTAATACGTCTAGAAAGATATATTCCTAGAGAAAATATGGTGAATATGCTAAAGGTCCGATATGAATAAGGTTTGGTGACTGTTACTATTGACATGGTGGAAATAATAAATAATAAGGTAAAATTCGTAATTAGGGAAATGAATTTAGAACCCAGATTGAAGAACAAAAGCCAATCGAAGTGTGTTCAAGGCTTCTCTTCTGGCTTTTCCTTTTACATAATTATGATTTATTAAAAATTTCTTCAAAAACTTTAGTATATATATATATTTTTATATATATTACTATATATATTTAACAAATTATCATTCTATATAATATATATATACTATATATATATAGTTATCTATATCATTATCTATATTATATATATATTATGATATATATATATATATATATTTCTTATATATAATTACTATTATATCTATTTATATATATATATGTGTGTATGTGTATATGTGTATATGTGTGTGTGTGTGTGAGACTTATCTAAATATTAGCAAGTCGATTTTAAATTATAAAAATTATACCTATAAATAGCATAGCATATACTTTAAGCCCTCCCACCCATCCCTCCCAAAAGGGGGGAATGGGCAATCGGATTTAAGCAACCCCCCCCATATATCCATGTAATAAATGAATGAGAAAAAAAAAAGAAAAAAAAAAGTTTGGTCCATTAAAGTATTTGGCGCGATTAGAACGGTGTCAAAATTTTGGCTTTAATTGTTTTTAATGGATCCGAGATTGAAGAACCTTTTAACTTTGACGGACTCTTAACAGCCAATATTATTATTATTATTATTATTATTATTATTATTATTATTATTATTATTATTATTATTATTATTATTATTATTATTATTATTATTATTATTTATGTTATGATAATTATTATTATATTATTATTAGTATTATTTGAAATTATTATTATTATTATTTTATTATTATTATTATTATTTTATTTTTATTATTATTATTTTTATTATTATCGCAGTTACATTTTTATTTTGATAATTATTGTTATATTACATTTATTATTACTATTATTATTAATATAGATTCATTTTTATTTTAATTATTATTATTATTATTGTAATTATTATTATTATTATTATTATTAATTATATTATTTTATTATTAATGTGATATTTTTATTATTATTTTTATCTTTACTTTATTTACTTATATTGTTTTGAAATATTCACTTATTACTTCATTGATTTATTATTATTTATTATTATTATTATTATTATTAATTTTTATCATTATTATTATATTATTTATTATTATTATATTTCATTTTTTATGTATTACTTTTTTTTTGTCTATATTATTATTATTATTATTTATTATTATTAATTCATTATATTATTATATTTTTATTATTTTATTATTATCTTATTATTTTTATTATTTTTCTTATTATTTATTATTATTATATTCTATTATTATTATTATTATCTATCTATTATTATTATTTTAAAATATCTTCTTTTTAATTCAAAATTTTATTATTTATTAAATATTATTATTATTTCTCATATTTATTTTATTATTATTTCTATTATTCTTATTATTTAATATTGTGGACCATCTTTCATAGTCTGTTTGTTTTTGTTATTGCATATTTTGTTCCTTCGACTTCCTCACCCCATCGTTTTAACCCTTCAGTTTTTTTCCCTAATTTTTTAATTTCCTTTTTTCGTCCCTCCTCCCTGGTTTTCGCCTCCAACACAAAACACACTGCAACTAACACTCTTAAAGATAAGAAGGTGATAAAGAGTGTTTGTGGCTTTTGGTACGAGGCGGTATGCAAGCTTTTCATTAATTCGGTGCCGGGTAAAGACAACGTTGGGCATCGTACCCAGTTATAATCTCTCTATAGAAAAGTGTGTGTGAATCTTTATCGTGATTTGTGTCAGCACCAAAAAAAAATTTCTTCATTTATTTTACAGCATATATATATATATATTATATATATATAGTATATATATATATATATTATAATCTATATTATATATAGTATATATATCATTATTATATATATATATATCTTTTATATTAGTATTATATTATACTAGCAATTAATACAAGTGTATGAGTTTAAATACTATATATTATATATATACTATATATATATTATATATGTATTTATATGTAAGATATATATATTAATATTATATATATATATATTTATTATACATTATATATATACATATTACTCATCTTTTATATTATACTCTTATATATTTATACATATATTCTATTTATTTTCTTTATAATATATTATTATTTATATATTTCTATAACAGATACGATGGAGCGTCGTAGTGGGAACCGGATAGAGCTATGATATTTCTATATGAAGGGATCTTTATTATCTTTCATATTAATTATTATTTATTTTTTTATATAATATAACTTTTTGTATATCCTATTTATAATATATATATGATTATTATATTATATTACGCTTATTATATATATATATATATGATATTATATATATATATTTATTACTCTATATTTGTATATATATATATATAGTATATATATGATTAGTAGATATATATATATATATTATTATTTAATATATTATATATTTATATATCTATATTTTTGAGTAATATTATATTATATATTATATAGTAATATTATGATATACTATTATATATATTATATATATATATATATTAATATAATACTAGGATGCTGGTACACGCATCACGTATACGTAGCCTAGATCAATGGCCTGCGCTTTCAGTATATTATTGTAATCGTAAGTTGTACTAATGGGTCGACTACGTAGTAAGCTCACTAGATGTGCGGTAGGTAACGGTGTAGTTCGGGCTTGTTCTAGATGTCAGATCAGGTTAGGGCGATAATCAGGTTCTGAGAGTTGTCTACATACGTCCTTGTGAGAGCTGAGTAGTTTATAAGAGTAAAGATACGAGGATCATGTGTGTGTTGTTAGCGTCGACGTGTGGTGTAGTGATAATTATTATATACGATGATTATAGTAATATGTAAAATAGTGTGACTCTGAGATGTCCGGTAAGTGATGGCTAGTCGGTCCCTCGAGGTTCGATATAACTGTGCGTTCATTTATTATTAGAGTAACGTTGATCGAATGACTACAGATAAGTGATCTGTTCATTTTCTTTACATAAATCTTATTTCATTTTATCTATCATTTTAATTTTTTTTTTTTTTTTTTTTTTTTTTTTTTTTTTTTTTTTTTTTTTTTTTTTTTTTTTTTTTTTTTTTTTTTGGCTTTGACATTAGCGTTTTTTTTTTTTTTTATTTTTTTTTTTTACCTGTTTTTGTTTGTGTTGGTGGGGTTGGCGGATATCTTTGGGGTGGAAACAATGGAAAAATTGGACGGAGCCAACACATGTTCGTCCACTTAACGCGATCTTGTCCATTTTTGTTACTTATTTTGTGGGTCTTTAATACGGGACTCTTCTCTGCTCATGACTGGGGAGACCAGTGATACTTCAATATATAATATATATTATATTATAATTATATGTATATATATATATATATTATATATTATATATATATGATATTAATATATATATGTAAGTTATCTGTATGGTGATATGATTGCTATTTGTGTTGTCAGCATACCCATATCGGATCTTCATAGGCAGTTATGTAGTTTTGGAAGGTAATCCACACGGGCTGTTCTGGAGTAATATCAGTGGAAGAACATATCTCGTAGAGTCCGCGTTGCAGCGCGTTAGCGAGTGCAGATATAGAGAAGATTATAGAGTTAGGATTTTATATGAGTGCGAGCCGAAATATGCTGCTGCGTTGTACTATTCGGGAATGCGTTCTTTGGAACGAGACTACGTCCTCCGCCCGGCGTATCTATAAGGGAGGTAGAGGGTCCGGTAGTCTGTTGAGTGGCCGTGGGAAGTTGGTCATTGGGTACAAAAATGAGAATTGGGTAAGTTTTAGGTCAATTGGATAACCGTTACTTGCCCTCATTAAGTGTCAAAAGTTTTGAAAAAACTGTTGCCGAAATTTTTGAAAAATCGCAGTTATTTTCTCCATAAATGAAATAATTTCGTATCTAGAAGCTTGTTCTTGTCTTATTTTATAGGGAATGTTGTTGTCTTGGAAGTTTTACTTGCATATTTTTTGTTAAATTTATGATTTGAGTGTTTAAGCTGCGAGGAGGCCGGACATGAATCCGATTCTTCAAAGTGACATTTTGCAATGTCAAAAAAATTTGCTAACTCAACTTCTCTGTTTCCAGATTGTGCTTTTTTGTTTATTTTTCATTTGAGTAAGTTAAAAAGTAAGTTAAAAATTGATTCGTGAGCAAATGTAAAATTTTTCTTTTGAATTTTGGTATTATGAAAAAGAATGGCATAAATAAGGAAAAAATGAGAACAAATGAGGTTCTATTTTGCTTTTTATTATTTCAATTGGGGTTATAATATAAGGAGATTTATTATAAAGGAATGGTAAATATGGATGTATTAATTTACATTATCAGATTATCAGTTACTTTAATTTAACTTGATATGATGGGTAGAAAATCTTCTACTTCATAGCAACTTGTATTAGAAACAGTCGTTGTTCTTCTCTTGTCGTCAACAGGAATTAAAGTCTGGATTGCATTTTACCTCTCTTTAGTGTGTCATTGGACAACTTAAAACAGCTTACTACTTTCCTTAGCTTTAATATGTTTTGATTTTCACACATACTAAATATTCTGTTCATTTCAAATCTCTTTAGAGCTCGAGGAGAACAACATTAAAAATCACAGCTTCTTTGTTCCCAAATACTTCACTTGTTTTAAATCAGGTGTTGCTTTTATATCCTATCATCATGCAATCATCCTCAATCATTTATTCCTTCGGTGTTAATTTTAGAGCATGCTTTTTTTTTGATATTTTGTTCCAAAGTCAATCGAATAAAATGAAACTGTAGACTTGCTCGAGTTAAGATTGCAATAGATGAATTTATCATTTAGAATCGGTGCTTGTTGAAAACTCTTTATATATATTTGTTTAACAAACGATTTTAATAATGTACGTCGGTGTGGTGGGCGAGTGGGGATTGGGGGCTTTGATCCACGCTTTTACTAATTATTGTTATAAATAAAATGTCTTCAATATCTTTTTTGTTCTAAATCTGTTAATGAAAGTTGAATATATATGAAGAAATATTTTGAAAGAATAAATGGCATTTGACATCCATCTGGCGTGATGATGCACCAGGTACTTTCTGAAAAAATTATTTTGGAGGAAGACATCTCTATTAAAAAAGATTAGGATAATTCTTTAGTAATCTCCGGGGTGGGCTGTTGGATTTTTTTAATTTTACGATAGCAAGCTTGAAATTTGGTTGCATTCGTATTTTATCTAATACTTTCTCTAATACCATTTGTATTTCTGTTGCTTAACACCTAGTCTGATTTTTTTTAAAATATCTGGCTTAGGCCGTGGGTTGTGGTCATTGTACATTAAAACTGCTTTTAGAAAACCTCTAAATTATGGTGACAACATGCTAAATACAGAATGATTTCTCTAGATAATTGTCTAGAAAACACAGGCTCACTCTGAAAGCGACCAGTATTTTTACTGCATTGGTATCAAAACACATGCCCTGGATATTAACTGCACCCACCTGTCATTCCGCTGCTACGAAAAATACGCTTTTATGCCCTGAGT